>JAFFST010049248.1:94554-105247 GCA_022414735.1 Noturus placidus | reverse complement strand
TATATATATATAATTTTATTAATAATAAATAATATTAAATATTCTAATATCTCAGAAAACTGTACTGTGATGTAATTTAGCATGACATTCATGACATATTGCAATATTGCCCAACCCACAATCTTAAGAAAGGCAATCACATCCAGCAGTCACAAAATAAGGGCTTCATGCTCTAGACAAGTCTCTAAAAAGCGTAGATGGCTTGGGTGGTATCCCATCATTTCCTTACTGTCTTCACTGAGAGCTCATTAGAAGGAAAATCAAGTTCATCAGAGAAGATGAACGAGCTGATTAAATGCTCTGTTATGGTGACAGGTAGTTATTACATCTCACTTCATATGAATATGCCAGAATATCATGCAAAGTGTAGTGTTCTACAGTCTTAGAAAATGCAGAACTCTTTCAGGTTCTTCGGTTGTCGTTGAAACCGTTTCCTTGACAGAAAGGGTTCTCAGTAGGAAGATAACCTAACTATCCAATGGACCTTTAAAGGAGAACTTTTTTTTGTAAGTGTGTTAACGATGATGTAAATCAATAATGTAATTATAGGTTCTACAAACATTGGGTTTATAAGAAAAGGAAAACCACTAAGCCCATTTATATAATACTGTCTAGATGCGAGTGAGACCTACAGATATTTTATTACACAGGTCCTGTGAAACTAAATCCTATCCAATTAGAGCTTACGTATGACTTCACCCATCCACTTTCTGTGCAGCTGAATATAACAGTGGAGAACATTCTGTTTCTGCCCATTACTGTGTACATGAGACATGTAACGTTTCCTAATATTATAATATCCATATACTGTGTTGTGTAACATGGTTGTCTGTTTTATAACTTTGCAGTCGAAGCGCACTGTTGAAATCCGAAAGCGGTAACGCTGTTCACACTGACGATGACTATGGTATGTGTACTGAACATACCATACTGGAGAGTTTCTCCCCCTCCCTCTCTCGCCTTCCTAGCAGGGGGCCGTCTGATTCCGAAAGACTTTTCGTGTGATCAAACAGCAGACGACGTCTCATTTCTCTTTTACAGGCCACTCTGAATTAGCGCACTTGTCAGGCAGAGAGGGCTGTAGGGATGGAAGGTGCACTGGTGTACTGCCAAGTGATGTTTCAGGCTTTCACAGTACTTCCTTGTCATTGTTCACGCTAGAAGGTGCATCGTGTGACTTCAGAAATGATCTATGAGCTAGCGTGTTATATTTATAATGCACCCTGCTGTACTGAAAGGATTTTTGTTGACTATAATATGATTTTATAATGATTGTACTATGACACCATATAAGTGGATGATGCCAAGGGTTTCATAATGGATCTGTGCTAAATTAATTAATAAACTATCAGTGTCCACTTTGTATAAAGCTAAATGATTTTAGAGATTGATCCTGTTTAGACTGCTAGTTAACCGATTGACTGAGTGCCTTGGGCATCCAGTCACTGCTTAGCAGCTGTTACTATCTGCTATTACATCATTCATGCTTTTAGCACTTAGGCCAGCATTTTCCGTGGAGTTATATTGGATTTACAATATAATTCCATTAAAACGCGTGACTGTGAACGACCCATAAAAGCAACCACTTATACCCTGATAGAGTATTTCTACCCACTGCCAATACGAAAGGAAAGGCTTATACATGTGACGTCTATGTGATGCACTTCATCATCAGCTGAACACTGACATTATAACGAAAGACACATCTGTATGATCGACATATGTTTGAATTGGGGTTAACGTAGATAATACAATTAAAAAAAACAATGGAATATGGATTGCTCAGCTCTGACTACCCTTTAATATTGCACTCTATACCTTATCTGTGCTTATTCAACTAGATGAAGTAAGTAATCTAGAGCAACTCGGACTAGGAGCAGTTGAAGTATTTTATGTTGTATTCTTAGAATCATTTGGCAAACACATTTATCCAAATCTTGCAAATGAGACAGTATAGCCTCCAACGCAAATAGCTGAGGGTTAAGGACAGCAGTAGTTTGGTGGTGCTGGGATTTAGCCTTCCAACTAGGCTTGTGTGATATTGATTTTTTATTTCCTGCACATGATTTGCCATTAAAAAATTTTTATTCCCCAGAATCGTCCGGACGGAAATCGAGCATTTCCACCATTTCAGGTTTAAGGAGAGTAGGGGAGGGCATGCTAATTTTATCAGCTGTGCATTCAGGAACTGCGAGAATCATTAAACTCCATCTGGATGGTGGATTTTTAGGTGATTGTGCAGTGATATACATTTAACAAGGGGGAAAAATAACATACAAGTACATTTTTTTTTATATAAAATCTTTTTACAAATCACTTTCTAATGTCTACATGGTCAACATTTTTACTGTTGATGCTGCTGCTCAGTGTGTTTGAATGCATTAAGTACCATGGAAATGGTTTTGGACCTATATTCCACACAGACATTCTCGCTGTGGTTGCTGGGACTACGCTTGCTGCTATGGCCTTAGGACTGCAATTACGATGTACAATTTTGCAATCAGGAACAGTGAACAGTGGACTAGTTCAACAAACAAACTTCATATAAAAACCATAATGAACTTTCCTTTACTTTCACACTATCCGTTGTTACCCAGATGAAAAACCAGAAAAAAACGTATTTAATAATGTTCTTGTCATCACCAATAGCATTACTTTGACACTTTGAAGTAGGCCTATTCAGTCAAAATCTTTGTCCTCTTTTTCTCTTTTGGCATCCCTAATAAATATAGGTAACTAATGTTACCTATCTGCTTGTGAGTGAGGGTTTCAAAAACTTCATTCCACATTTACGGTATACTGTAGATATCTTCTATTTTATTGGGGAGGAAAAGATTGCTCTTTTGATGTATTTTTGAGTAATACCTTGTACTAACATATTTAAATTGTGGATTAAGGTTCGAATTGTCTGGAAACTCTACTATCTTACCCCATCTCTAATTTATTTATTAGGATTATAAGGCAATGCCATTATCTGTATCTGTATCTATTTAGTGCTTTAGATATGGTTTCATATTCGAATTTAAACTGAAAAGTGGGCGTGGTCAGTACCAGAAGTGCTTTTGTTTGTTTGTTTGTGTGTTTTTGGGGGTGGGAAGTTGTGCTGTTTTTGAAATTGTAGTTGTAGCGGGAATTTTGCTGATATCTGGCAACCCTCCACACCAGCTTCAGTGAGCTGTTCTTCAAAGCTCAATAGTAAAGAAAAAATCTCACATTACTTTTTTTTGTTTGTTTGTTTGTTTTGTCTGGTATTCCAGTCCCTGAAGCTGGAAAGAAAAAAAAAACAACCCAAATACTATTTTTCAGATCTATATTTGTTTTAGGAACATAATCCATTCAATCCAAATAATGGAATAATATTTGTTTACACCCACAACATCTATTGTGTGTTGTAGCTGAATTGACTTTGACCTTGGGCTTGGGCAGTGCTTTGGATTGGTCAGTTTGAGATTTGAGTTCAAAGTCGTGATCTATGATGAACTGGGTGATTGAGGCCAGAGAACAGATTCATTGTAGGGTGCAACTGTGAAACATTCATTGTCTTTACTGAGCTTCAGATGCTTCCTGGGTAATAGAGTGAAATGGCAGGAGAATGAGAGCCTGTGGTTAAGCTAAATGAAGTTAGTGTTCAAGTTCAATAAAACCAGAGCCAGTGGTGGTCTTTACGTTGGTCTTTGGTTGAATCTTTTTAATACTCTGATTTGAAGAACCTCATAGTGGTGAGTGGCTGAGATGATAAAAAAAAACATGAAATATTTTATGGTAGCTAAACTAGATTACAAAGAGGGTCTCTTTTTCTCTCTCTCTCTCTCTCTCTCTCTCTCTCTTTTTCTTTCCCTCACTTTCCCTCTTTCTCTGTTTTTCTGGTCCAGATGTGGGCAGCAGGACTGTGAATACACTGCCAAGTCTGTCTGCATGCTCTCAGTGTTGATGTTGGTCCAATGTCAGAGTATCTCTGCAGAGGACAATGTGTTGATTCAGTGTGCTGGGCAGTTTTCAGAGCTGAGCTCCTTGGTGTAACAAAATGTTTCATTAATTTTTATATTGTTCATTTGCATCATTTGCTTTGATAGTTCAGTGCTGGAAATTTAATCAAGTGTGTTTTAGCGCTACCAAATAATGACTATTACTTTTCTTCATTAAAATGACAAGCAGGAAATAGGTTTTAGTTTTCTAATTTGCATAGCTTAAAATGAAATGGACAAGCTCTAATACTCTCACTGCTGCTGTGTAAATACTGAAATGATCTCAGGCATGTGTTTTGCACTCTCTCTCTCTCTCTCTCTCTCTCTCTCTCTCTCTCTCTCTCTCTCTCTCTCGCTGCATGAGACATCCTCCGCTCATTCTGCCCTGGCCACCTGTCTGCTCGTCCTGTGCTCCAGCCAATAACAGTGGTTGACTGGTCCTTGTGTACTTCAGTGAAATTACACCCATGTCTTTCCTCCTCATCTTCCTCCTACTTTTCCTCATCATAATTCATCTGTTCATTTTGTTTTAATTCTTCTCTTTTTCTCCTCTATTTACTTTCTTATCTTTATATATAGACATATTATTGAAGATTACTTCCATGGTGCAATTAAATTTCCTTTCTCTTTTGTATTGGACTCTGGTCTCCACTAATGAGCTCTTGGGTAAAGTCTCAAAGTAGGAGGGATAAAAATCAGTGCACCAAGATACAGACGTGAAAAAATAAGTACACCCCGTGTAAATTGCTGGCTTTTTTGACATATTTGGACTTTATTAGTAAAGTTGAAACACTATCAAATGATACATAGATTTGACATTTTGTAGTAATTTTCACAATTTAAATGAACAAAAAAACTAAGTACACCCATACCTTCAAATCCATAAAATTAGAATCAGGTGATCAAGATTGGGTGGCAGTGATTAGAACCTGTGATTAGAATGCAGGTGGGACTGGTCTTATTTAAACCGCTCTCATATCTAGTGTCTGGTGTTCCCTTTGTTATTGAGGTGTGTGTCATCATGTGTCATCATCTAAAGAGTTCTGTAAGGCCTTCAGAAAAAAGGTTGTGGATGCCTAGGAGTCTGGCAAGGGATTTAAAAAAATCATTCCACTGTAAGGAAAATAATCTACAAACGGCTCAGATTTCAAACTACTGCCAATGAGTCCAGGACTGGCCGTCCCAGAAAATTCAGCCCAAGAGCAGACCATCTGATGCAAAAAGAAGTCTCCATGAACCCCTCCCCCAAAAAAGTCAGTAATTGTATGAAAACAACGTTTCAGTGATTGCTGCTAAGGTCAAAACTGAGTGTTTAATTCAAGCACAATGTGTGTAATCGTGCAAATGTGTTATCGCCGAATGCCATCTACAAGGCCTTAATTCACATAATCATGCAATTCATGTAAAGTCAATTAAATGGTACACTTATATAGCGCTTTTATCCAAAGCACTTTACACTTTGTCTCGTTCACCCATACGGTAGCAGAGCTGCCATGCAAGGTGCTAGCTTGCCATCGGGGGCAACTTAGGGTTCAGTGTCTTGCCCAAGGACACTTCGGCATGTGGAGTCATCCGGGCCGGGAATCGAACCGCCATCCCTACGATTAGTGGACAACCCGCTCTACCGACTGAGCCACAGCTGCCCTTAATTGCACGCTCTTAAAATAACGATTGTAAGCTGTATTAGGCTTGGGATAACTGATGATAGTATCGGGAATCAAAGAACAATTCCAAACTGACATTATCAAGTCACAACCATTATCAAGTCTATTGGAGTATGTGGTGACTGCAGCTTTAAGATCTATAAAAATAACTTGCATTTTATCTCCTAATATGTGTTTCCCTTTCTTCTTTTTTTGTATATGATCCTTAATAAGCTGCTGTTTAAATTCGTAGCAGAGCAACAAAACATCTTTCTCTGACGTATCTCGGCTTCCCTCATCCGTGCTGCCGAACCGATAAAGCAGCAAATGTCTTTGCTGACAAAACATCCATGTAATATATTAAGATAATATAGTAGATAATATAACAGTGTGCTATTAATCAGGGCTACTTCGCTGTACAAAAATTCAATAAGTATCTCTGCTGCTGTTGAACACAGAGCACATACATGCGTAGTTATTTTATATCGATTTAATCATGAGCTTAGTCACAGCTACTAACTTATGTTTATTTACAGTCCTGCCTTGCGTTTTGCAAGCATTCCTGACCTTGTTAAGGGGTATTTTAAAAAACTGATTGATTGTGATTGCAGCTACAGTTGACAAAGAACCAACTTCCAGTATTTTTTCTGCTGTCTGGCCACGCCCACTTTTTTCCATCCTCAAAGCCACTACTGTTTCGTTTGTGATAGTTTGGAGGGTTCGATAGGACGATGATATATTACACGCGATCTCACAAGCCTAGACTCTATTGCTTTACACGCCTGCTGCTCTCTATTGGCTTAAGCATTCAGACTGACATTAGTTTTTTTTTTTTTGTTATACTGGCTGTTGAATACCAGTATCCTTTTTTATTTTGTGGTGGTGGTGCGTCACACTCGTCAATTTAAAATAGTTTCTTATTGGCATAAACTGAATCGAAGGCCTTGACCTAAAATGCACAATCCACCCACTGCTCTTCTCTTCCCCTAACTCTCTATTCGTTCCTCGTCTTGCCTCTCACAGCTCTTTTCCATATATTCGTACATTTGTTTGTGCCATTTAACTGTATACTGTACAGGAAAAAGATTCATCCATGATTTTTGAGAGAGGGTAGACATTACGAAATGATGAGATGCTTGAGCTCGTCTGTTTCAAAATAATTGCACTCGACACATTCCTGTGTCGTCTCTCACATATACCTGCAATATATTAGAGAGTGTGCAACACCCAGCTTTCTCACTTGGCATAGTGTTATTGCACACACACACCATTCACACACAGAGAAATATAGCATCAGATTTAGACACTGATGACTCAGACAGGCTACAGTACTATTTTAAGAATTAATTTATAGCATATGATACTCAGCATGATTAAGGAGGCAGAATTAAGCATGAAGACTGTCTCTTTCTCACACACTTAGACACATACACAATACACATGATGTAGGCACAAATACTGCAGGATATTTTCCAGTCTAAGGGCAGTAGTTGCATTGATCAGAGGCAAACCTCGCCAACTAACACACATACACAAAAACCCCCGAGGGTCTGCATTTGTTGCCAGGGTTCCAACCTGGGCCTTGGAGCTCTGTATAAACAAGAAGTAAGTCTCGAACCCTCTACAATCCTGTCATCATCCCAGAGATCACATTCGGTTGCACACTTGACACTAGAGTTAGTGGATTTTACCATTGTGTATTTCTTTCTCCGTATATTTTGGTTGTTTTTGGGAGCATAAACTCAGATTAGTTACATAATGATACCATAATGGATTGTTCTGTCTGGTTGCAGATTAACACTAGCAGGGTTCCATTTGATTGTTGAGTCAAGTGCAGGAAGTGTACCACTAGTGTTTAGTTGCTACTTCAGGAAGGAATGAAGTTATCTGCAAATCTGATCCAAAGTAGGTTTCCTGACCCCAAGTGGGGTCTTTTGATTTATAAATGGGTTTGCGAGAGAAATTCACCTTCTCTTCAGTTTTATTCATCTATTTTACAAATTAATACTGGGAATCACAGTTAAACAAGCCACATTTTAAATGAATAGTGCACATGCTACTGTTGTTTAGTCTTTTTCACACAGTTAACAGTGATCTGCTGGGTACAATCAACTTTGAAAATAGAACAATAAAGGACCTATACAGTACAACAGGGGTTCCCAAACTAGAGGTCACAACCCTACGTAGAGTCACTTGATTTACATATGGGTTATGAGAGAAATTCACAATGTCTCTTTTGTTTCATTTGTTTATTTTACAAATGAATATATATATATATATATATATATATATATATATATCGAAGGTGGATTTTCTGTAATATTATTTGAAACTGTTGCTGGGAGTCACTTTCAGTAAGCCACATTTCATTTAATAGAGTGCATGTTATTTTAGTCTTTTTCACTGTCCTGACACAGAGCACTAGCGTTATTTTGCGATAAGAATGGACAAATTTCCCCGTACATCTACTTCCACTAAGCAGACTAACATTCAGTATGTTTACATGGACATCAGTAATCCAATATTAAGACGATATTCTGATTAAGAAACTACCATGTAAACAGCAATTATTGATGACCTTTATCCGACTAAAGTCTCACTCGAAGTAAACACAAATGGAATTAAGACGTGTGGAGTATTCCTGTTTTAGTTACATTTTCTATGTGCATTACAAACATGTAAACACCTTAATCACACTATTAACATCATGTGGAAGTTTTCACCGCATTCTCCGACAGGACACGTACACACACAGCAGTGCTCAACCATTTGACGTTCAACAGGAGAGCACGGCTGCATCCGAAACCACGTACTTACCTGCTATATAGTAGGTGAAATACATGTATTTCAGCTACTACACAGTAGCTAAGTACGTGGTTTGGGACGCAGCCAATGGTCATCTATTTGATGTATAGCATGACAAATAATTAACTGCACTTGAAGCTTTCATAAAATTAAAAATGAAATGCCTAAAACTGTATACGGTATCATAACAAAGACCAACTGGATGTTAATACGTGAAATTCTGGAGGGAACGTCAGACAGTATGGTGTGGGGACGTAATGACGTGCCGTTAATCGATCTATGTTCTATAACATGTAAAACAGAAATATGAAAGGAATGTTCTAAAAGCAACTCATGCAAATACCTTAATCACAATATTGTCTTATTCAGAGTAAGGTCAATAATTAGATTATTGCTGTCCATGTAAATCTATTCATTGAGTCTCAAATCACATACTTAGGCCTATATACTATTATAGACCATTATTGAGTACCAACACATTCCTATTACAGTTAGTGTGCAAATCAGATCTGTTTTTTTACTATTCGTCTGGATTAATAAATACTTTTGAGTATTAAGGTCAGAGTTTTTGATTTAAGATGCAGCCTATGACAACAATCACGACCATGGTGGAAAGTTTTAAGAGAGACAGCGCTCATCAGTTTGTTTGACATCGTTGTGCATAAAGTTGATAAACTTTTTACAGATTGACTTGGAAACCGTCAGACAGGACTTTTTGCCTCTGACTTTCCGTCTAGTGAGTGTCGCTTTGAAATCTTCCAGATGTACGTAACATATGGACTGAGCGTGTGAATAATAATGCAGCTCATGTTGCCGCTGTTTCTGCACACTCATACATGCAAAATCACGTCCACAGTATAAGCCAGGTTCAACACCTCAGTGCCAGTGCAAGGAATATTCCTTCGGGTTTCACTCACTTACATTAAACATACAGTACATATGCTAATAATGCAATAAAATGTTCACAAAGTACTGTACAGTAGTCCTATGTTAGTTATATATATATATATATATATATATATATATATATATATATGGATTTTTTTTTTTTAAAGTAGCATGGTAGGATTGGTGTTCATTCCTCCTGCCTCATGAATTTTTACCACATGACTTTTTACTAATTTGCTAACATGAACTGCCTATATTTAACCTTGCCTGTTTTCTTTACTAATACCAGGTTAGATAAGCATAGATTCCCATAGCTAACAACAGAATTCTAGCTAATGGTAATCGATCGCAGACTGCGTGAGGGAACGTAAGCCTTCAGGAGAGAGTTGAGGTAGGAGTGTGCTGTTCCAGACAAGGTCTTGTACGTGATCATCAAGGCCTTGAATTTGATGCGGGCGACTACAGGAAGCCAGTGGAGGGAGATGAAGAGGGGTGTGACATGGGTTCTCTTCGGCTGGTTGAAGACGAGGCGTGCTGCTGCATTCTGAATCATCTGCAGGGGTTTGATGGAGCTGGCTGGGAGGCCCGAAAGTAGTGAGTAACAGTAGTCCAGTTTTGAGACAACAAGAGCCTGGACTAGTATGTGTAGCCTATTCGGTGAGGTAGGGTCGGATGTTCTTGATGTTGTACAGGATGAACTTACGGGACCGTACAGTTGTTGAGATGTGGCCTGTAAAGGTCAAGCTGTCATCAAGAATAACCCCAAGGTTCCTGGCCGTCCTGGTTGGCTTGAGTGTGGTTGTGCCGAGCTGTACAGTGAGGTTGTGGTTGATTGAGGGACAGGCTGGGATGACGAGAAGCTCAGATTTTTCCAGGTTGAGCTTAAGATGGTGTTCCCTCATCCAGACCGAGATGTCCGACAGGCAAGCGAGCAGGTCTGGAGTTTAGGGGGCAGATTCTGTCAAGAGAAGATGTTAGGGTGGGCCATAGTATGTCAGTTGCGGTGTTTAAGTCAAGTGAGGGGAGGTGGCTATCAGTGTAAAGTTGTGACAAACGGAGGAGAAATGTGAGGGGGAAAGGGAGTGAAGATTGAGTCGAAAAGGGATAGAGGGAGGAGACAGTGAAGGGGAGAGGGGAGAGAAATAGAGAACTGGATAAAGAAATGGTCAGAGGTGTGGAGAGGAGTAATGAGAAGATTGTGTGTGGTGCAATTATGTGTTAGAATGAGGTCAAGCTGTTTGCCGGCTTTGTGGGTTGCTGGTGTGGTGATCTGCTTGAGGTCAAATGTGGGAAGGAGAGCAAGTCAACTGCATGTGGCTTGTCTAAATGAATGTTGAAATCACCAACTACCAAAAGAGGAGATCCATCATCTTGGATGGTGGACAGTAGCAT
>JAFFST010049248.1:25826-85766 GCA_022414735.1 Noturus placidus | reverse complement strand
TGTGACAAACATGCAAAGGAACAGGAAATGAGGAAGGGGGCAAACACTTTTTCACACCACTGTATAGGCATGTTTAATGTTGTGGACCATCCATGAGACATGTTAGTTCCTGTTATGATATAATATTGTTCCCTCACCAGCATTTCTTTCTTTCTCTTGAGGTTAATAAGGCAAAAATGTGATAAAAAATGCAACTTGTCTTGTCTTGTTACCAAGAAACCAAAACGCACATACTACAAAGTGCTGAGACCTGAGACATCTAAATAAACATAAAGCTTCACCATATCAACGAATAGACAGTTTTCTTTGGTAAATAACGTAATATTTAGTCAGTTTATTATTAAGCAAGATTTGTAGAGCATACAAATCCCTATGACCGAGGGACTATAGAAATGATAATGTACAGTATTAGAACGAGCACATTAATATAAACCTGCGATTTGAATTACAGCCAGCGCTACTGTCAGAGCTACTGTTACAGAAAAATAATCCACTCAATCAGACCAACTTTCTGCCCAATCAGATTTGAGAATTCAACAGCACTGTGGTACGAAACTAATTAACTCAAAATTGATTTTAATGGCTTAATAACATCACCCCATTACACTTATAAAAGCATAACATATTCACTTATAAAGCATAATTTATTCACAGCAGACTGTATACAAATAATAGAGTTTATAATAGAAATTGTTAAAATGATAAACAAGGCAGATCAAAGTGTGTGTTTCAGTAAAATGACAGATGTAACAGAAACAACAGTAAAATTATAAATGACTAAATTAACGTAATATTTTTTTCCACAATTGTATAAAAGAATATTTGTTACATCCTCACTCACTGTAATAAATGACAAATTGGCATATTAATAGTAGTTGTTAACAGTCATCTCCTCCGCTTAAGAAAGGTCATTCGCACTTGACTTGATGCTGCTTACTCATACAAGTTGTGCTGTTGGGCCAGGCTGATTCATGTTTGTGTAGACTGCACAAAATGTTACAGTTTTCCCCAAACTTTGGAAGTTTACATGTGGTTGCACATTTTCAGGTGCACGAACCTTTAGTGAAATGGAAAGAGTCTTTATAGGCACCACATGCTTTAAGACGTTAGAAAACACACTCTTTGGAAGTCTGTAAAGATGTAATGGTATGAAAATTTCATATCATGATTATCGTGAACAAAACTATCACGGTTATTAGTATTATCACGGTTTTGTTCAAATGTGCTGAAAATGTACAAAAGGTACTGACACACACTGAAATCATTTAAACAGGTATTATATTTGACTATAAAGTGATGGACGGTTGTCACGAGGCTTACTGTGATCATTTAGTTCAGTTCGAGAACATGGCCGAAGGCAGTGACGGCGCTCAGGAGATTTCACAACCTTCCAAGAGGACCAAATCCAAAGTGTGGTCATACTAGGGATTTTATAAAAATGCTGAGGGAAGCTTAATAGAAGATGGTAGCCCTTTCTTCCTTTCAGTCAGCTCGCCTCGCTCTTCTTGTCAGTCAGCTCGCCTCATTCTTCCTTTCAGTCAGCTCGCCTCATTCTTCCTTTCAGTCAGCTCGCCTCGCTCTTCTTGTCAGTCAGCTTGCCTCGCTCTTCCTGTAGGTCAGCTCGCCTCATTCTTCCTTTCAGTCAGCTCGCCTCGCTCTTCCTGTCAGTCAGCTCGCCTCGCTCTTCCTGTCAGTCAGGTCGCCTCGCTCTTCTTGTCAGTCAGCTCGCCTCGCTCTTCTTGTCAGTCAGCTTGCCTCATTCTTCCTTTCAGTCAGCTCGCCTCGCTCTTCTTGTCAGTCAGCTCGCCTCGCTCTTCCTGTCAGTCAGCTCGCCTCGCTCTTCCTGTCAGTCAGCTCGCCTCATTCTTCCTGTCAGTCAGCTCGCCTCATTCTTCCTGTCAGTCAGCTCGCCTCATTCTTCCTTTCAGTCAGCTCGCCTCACTCTTCCTTTCAGTCAGCTCGCCTCGCTCTTTCTGTCAGTCAGCTCGCCTCGCTCTTCCTGTCAGTCAGCTCGCCTCATTCTTCCTTTCAGTCAGCTCGTCTCAACCTTCCTTTCAGTCAGCTCACCTCATTCTTCCTGTCAGTCAGCTCGCCTCGCTCTTCCTGTCAGTCAGCTCGCCTCGCACTTCCTGTCAGTCAGCTCGCCTCGCTCTTCCTGTCAGTCAGCTCGCCTCATTCTTCCTGTCAGTCAGCTCGCCTCGCACTTCCTGTCAGTCAGCTTGTCTTATTCTTTCCTGTCAGTCAGCTCGCCTCATTCTTCCTGTCAGGAAAGAAATCGGACTCCTGCTGATCTGTGCTGCAACTCTGACTCATTCATGCTGAATTAAGCAGACTCGTTCAGTTTTTAATTGTAGCGTCGGTTTTCATGCTCAAAAAACAATGTTGCATGCAGTGCCTGCTTCAGACATGCTGGGAGTGTATGGACAGCATTTACTGCAAGATTTACATGATTTACATTTTAATGATAATTAAATGTGACACAGTAATACTAACCGTCAGGGAATTTTATCATGAAACCAGTAACTGTTTCATCCCTAGAAGCCTATAGGAGATTTTAGTAAAAGTTTTTACCATTTTTAATTAATTTAACCCTCCTATTATGTTATGGGACCCATTTCCACATTTGAGATGTCTGAAATACTGGTTAATGTCTTTTTCTCATTTAAATTTTTTGACCTTCCTCATTTAGGGTCATGAACTTCAAATATGCTAATATTTCTTCTTATCATACAGGTTTACTGTTTTAAGCTGTTCTTTTCTGTTTTTGTGTGTATTTAAACTGTGGAAGTCATTTTGACAACATATTAGGAGGGTTAATTATCTAATTGAATTTCATTATTTCATGCCTGGTGTCGGGTGACATTTCACATCTGAACTGAAGTATAACTTCCTTATAGAAAATTCCTGCCAATTCTGACCCCTGACACAGCCAGAGTCATATCTCTCTGCAGTTCTTGCCTGGTGCACCACTGAAGCTAGATAGGGTTGAGCCTCGCCAGCACCTACATGGGAGACCTCTTGGGGAAGTCGCTGCTTCTCATAAAGAGTAGGGGTATAACCCCGGTGTGCTGGTGAAATTCCCACATTGACCCTTATCTATCATGGTACCCTAATAATCTCTTAATTGGCTACATCATCTCTTAATTGGCTACATCACTCCCTCCTCTCCACCAGAGCTGGTGTTTGGTGGACGTTCTGGCACAGTATGGCTGCCGTCACATTATCCACATGGATGCTACACACTAGTGGTGGTTGAGGAGACACCCCCCCCCCCCCACCCCCCAAGCCACGTAATACACTTTGAGTGTCTTGAAAAATGCTATATAAAATTTAGCTGTAAATAAAACAGCACCGATTGTGAATCAGTATTACAGGATTGTCTGGGAGACTGCCAGAACCTCAAAATCATCTTAGTCTAAATTGTTTTTCTCCTGACTTAACAAAATTCTAAGGCACTGTGGGCTGCATTCACACTTGAGTTAAGCGGCATATTACCTTCTTTTTTAAGAATGTACTAAATAGTTAATTTGGCAACACCTAATATTTTGGCTGTCTCTCGTGTGGATTTACTTAGCTTTATCGGCATAATGATGGCTTTAATGTGGCCAAACTTGAAATCAACTCTAGACCTTTTATCTGTGAAATAATAAGGTAATAAACACACATCTGGCCATGGAACAGCTGAACAGACAACTTTTTTGGCCCTTTAAAAGGGCGGACCACATTTAAAAAGTGTTCAACTGATTTGGATTTCTATTACCCTTGAATTAAAGCTGCAGGTCTGCACTTTGACGTCATTATTTAATTTCAGCTCCAAATACACTATTTTAGACAGCTGAAATAACAATAACTTTGCCTTTGCCCAAATATTTATGGTTCTGATACATAATGTGTACAGTATCAAATGACAAAATGTTCAAAATCGTTTTACTGCTTTTCAATGAATTTAATTTTCAATTTTGTCAAAGCTTTCAAATGTTTGTTGGAGCCTTGAAAATTATTTGCACTTTAAGAAAAAGTATAATCTGTTACTGTTCTTATATATGTATTCTTTGTAGCTATTTACTCTGCTCATTACAGCACATCATTGTGTTAGATGACAGGATCAGGAACAGGCTGTTTGAAAAGAGACATAGATTGTGTACTCTCTCTCTTTCTCTCACTCTGTGTGTGTGTGTGTGTGTGTGTGTGTGTGTGTGTGTGTGTGTGTGTGTGTGTGTGTGGAGTTGACCTGGGTCTCAGTGGGTGCTGCCCTGAGGGAGACACTCACACACACCCCCCATGTGATTGTTTGCTTCAGCTGCTCTGGTGTGTCCAGTGTGCACATGAGTACATAAATTCTCCTTCCTCTGTGTATGTTGCATATGAATTCGAATGTAATACAGAATGTAATTCATTAGACATCTAATCAGAGAAGCAGGCAAGGCATACCAGTAGAGTCCAGTTGCTATAGCGATTTTTCTTTTAAATGGCTTGGGTGTTTAAATGCTTTGTTTGTTGTTGATTTCTAAAGCATTTAGAGATTGCTATTGCTGTGCTGCTATGTTGGTGGTTACCAGCCGCTTGCTGTGCAGAGAGATTTGCAATGCTGTGAGATTGATATAGGAAGAGGAAATGAAGCAGGTAGAAAAGACAAGTAGAGAACTGTGTAAAGCTTTTATTTTATTTTTATTTAATGCACTACTGGTACTACTGGTGCTTATTAGTAATGAGGGAGTGTTGAAGCTACAGATAAACCACATGACAGTCATTGCTGATTGACAAGTCATCAGGAGTTTTTATCCAGCATGATTCTATATCCAGAACAGCTCCACTCCAGACTTTAAATCCTGCGAGTTCTACCATGCAGTATACATTCATATCTATCCTGCATGCCAGGCCACAGAGGTAGCTGGGACTGGTACTGCATTTCAGTGTGTGTGTGTGTGTGTGTGTGCGTGTGTGTGCGTGTGTGTGCGTGTGTGTGCGTGTGTGTGTGTGTGTGTGTCCTGAGGCATGTGGTTCCATCGGAAGAAGAAACGTCGACGTAGGGCGCAAGCCTACATGTGAGTATGAAGGGGAAATAGAGAAAAACTTGTGAGAGAATTGGATGATAATGCGATTTTAACAATTTATTCATCATCTGTTAAATTGTCACAATTAAAGATTAAAAAAACTCAATGACATCAGATCATATCTGATTGTTGTATGTGCTTATTATGTTGATTATAACTTTTTTTCATGGCAGTGATATAATTACATTCTGGACTAGACTCAGTTCATAATTTATGAGGACAACTATAATTAAATCATGATCAGAATATAAAGGAGCTTAAAATGTATTTTTGCCTGGAGTGGAACAATATCCTTGCTTGATATAATAAGAAGTGACTCAGTGCTGTTATTCTTTCCAGGGCAGGTGTCACAAAATATTAATTGTAAGAATGGCGGTAATTTTGTTTTGTAGGGGGGGAATTATAAATAAATAAATAAATCTTTTGAAGACGCATGTATAAATAAAAGTTACAATGTTCCATTATGATTGAGCTCAAAATATCAGTTATTGGTTGTGTCGTTGTCTTTATTCTTGTTAGATTTTTCACATTTTCATGAAGATAATTCTGCAATAATTCTGGAGGGAATTGTGTATACAAATGTATAGGCTTAAAGAGGTTAAGTATAATGAACAGCATTTCTATGTAAACAGTGATCTGCTTGTTCACTGGCTACACCTTCATTGCAAAAAAATATGTATTTGGTTTAATAATCTTATATTTGTTGTAATCTTATAATAGTAAATATTAGATAAATCAGACTATATTCAAGATATTTTCAGTTGCTTAGATGTCATATTTTTTTATTTTATTTTCCCATTATTTCTCTACTGCATGGATTAGCCTCATGGTTGTGAGTGCCAAATCAATAAACATTCAGGGCTGTGTTCTAGAAGCATACTGTGCACTACAGTTGTGTGCTATTTAGTATGGTAGTATACAGGATGCATTCCAAGTATTTGCGACTCTGAGGATATACTGTAATTATCTATTGCCGGTTCCTTAGAATTACAGTGAGAAGTGTTATGAGAAAAAAAAGAGCAATAAGAACTTGATTAATATTGGACACTCAGTCTCTTGACTCTGCACCTGTCTCTCACTCTGGAGTCGGACTTTTTTCATGCTTGAAGTCTGAGTTATGAATTATGTATATGACCTATTCATATTCATATGACAAATTTCCTGCCAATTCTGACCCAACACCCCTGACACAGCTCTGACTGTGAATTACTATTACAGGATTGTCAAGGAGACTCACAGCAGCTCTTGTTAAAGAGTGTTATGTCCCCTGACTTACATACTATAGGTCATAACAGTTGAGTTAACTGGCGTAGGAAGAATTTAATACTAAAACTGTGCACGTCGATATTCAGCACACAATATTTAAAAAAAATCAAAATAATAGGATGTGCTGGATTGAGTGGTTTAAAAAAGAAGAAGAATAAGAAGCTGCTGAATAATGAGGATGGGAGTTGTTGTATATTGTTAAATTACTCAAGATTTGCATTAATTAATTTGATAACTAAGACTATTCATGCAACAATATACCGTCCGCTCCGAAACTACCGGAAATGGCAAGTCGTCCACATTTTGGCCTTTTCATCACTTTGGTACAGGTTAATCGTGGTTCCATAGCTTTTTTATCTCTGTACTTCTTTGCAAATTCCAATCTGACTTTCCGATTCTTACTGCTGATGAGTGGTTTGAATGTTATCCCCTTGGCCGACCCATTCAGTGTCAACCAGTGGTTTCTTTCTTTTCAGGACATTCCAAATTGTTAAATGGTGCACTTATATAGTGCCTTTATCCAAAGCGCTTTACACTGTGTCTCATTCGCCCATTCACACATACACTCCAATGGTAGCAGAGCTGCCATGCAAGGTGCTAACTTGCCATTGGGAGCAACTTGGGGTTCAGTGTCTTGCCCAAGGACACTTCGGCATGTGGAGTCATGTGGGCCGGGAATCAAACCGCCAACCCAACGATTAGTGGGATTAGTGGACAACCCGCTCTACCAACTGAGCCACAGCCACCCCAAATTGTTGTATCGGCTATGCCCGATGCTTGTGCAATGCCTTTGATTGATTTTCCCCACATTTCTCAGCTTCAAAATGGCTTGCTTTTCACATTTATTAAGTTTTCTCATGCCACAATATAACACACAAGTAGCATGAGAAAACTTGAGCTGGTCAATTATGACAGAATTTAGGAACATAGTTTGAGCCATGGCAAGTTAATTTACCTACCTGATAAACTAAATATAATATTTTCAGTTAATTTTACAGACTGTATGCAAAAAACCAACCGGTAACCTGTTCCACCTTGTAAACAAATACAATAAAGATTAATCTTCAGTGTTTGAAGTCTGCTCCTATAAAAAATTTATTTAAAGCTACACTATTAGACATTTTCCACTGTCATGGTTCTGGGCTGGAGCCAGTTCTCGAACCGCTCTGTGTATATTGTGTATATATCTGAATAATCTCATATAGGATGTGATTGGGTGAGTTCATTTACCCGTCAGATGCAAAGCACTTTAGTTTAATGGTGTTCATTAAGGATGCACCGATCAGGATTTTTACGACCAATACCAAACCAGATACCATTTTTTTTTTGCTTAAGCTTTAATCAGGAGGTCGTAAACAATTAAATGTAAGATCTCTGCTCATGGTCGCTGTTAATTGAATTAAAATAATAGCAATGAGAAATACTGTTGGTTAATTGATAAATAAACAAGCATAAAATATTTATTTTTAAATATCTTAGACAATATAGAATCCTAATTAAAAGTAGACTAACACAATAATGATCCATATTAGGAAAAAGGAAGTAGCGAACTAAGCTTAATGTCAACTTGATATTAAATGCAACCCATAGTAATTAAATATTATTTCATTTCTCATTTAATTTATATTTTATTACGTTATTATAATATATATTAAATGATTTATTTAAAATAAGATAATTATATTAAATTATTTATTTATAACTAACTAAATTGTCTGTCTTCACATTTTAGTAGTTTTATTTTTGTTTGTTTATCAGTTTTAGATGGTTTCCCCAGTACACTGTCCATGTCTGCTGATAATATTATGTTATGGGGGATTAAATCAAAACATGATATCTGGCACCCGTGACTTTAAATGGAGTGAATTCGAGTTAGTGAATGGAGAGCGGCAGTGTACTGAATGTGTACAGACCGAACAGTTGCTAATCTTGATTATGATTGGTGAGGAACTTTTTAATAAAGAAGTTTGAAGTAAACCCACCTTGTAGTGTTAGCATTATTATTAATTTAGTCCTCCTGATGCCGCTGTGTCTACACGAGCAGGTGAACGTTCAGGTTATTTTGCAGGATCGATAATAGAGGGCGATTTGTGAGAACGGGAAGTTGAAGCAGATGATGTGCAGAGTTACTTGTCATCATAATAACTTCTCTGCAGTATTTACACACTTATTGGGTTGACTGAGGAGATGAACAGCAGTGTGAAAGTAACTGTATCTCGGTGTAGATGCATTTTAGACTTCCTGTAGTTTTTATCCCTATTATATTATACAACTCTTAACAGATCACTTGCACCAGTGCAAATAAATATTTATTCACAGTCGCACAAAATACTTTTCAGACCCAAACACACGTGAAATGGTCTCACTGTAGAGCCCTGAGTTTATCTGCAAAGTTTTTTCCCATTCGGCGTGATAATGTTTAATGTCCCCGACAACCTCTGTAGTGCCATTTAGCATCATGTTAATGTCTTGAATTCCCCTCGCGCAAAGCGCTGGAGCTCGAAGCGAAGCTGATAGTTCGAGGGCTAAAATGCTAACTCCGTTTTGGGGTTATGGTATTACAAAATTACGTCATCCCTGCGCCACTCTGTGGTGATTGGCTGTAAGTGTAGGCTGCGCATGATTTGATCTGCAGCGGAGTTTTCTATGAGCGGAGGACAAACCTTAAACGTCAGTATCGCAGTCGATCATGTTCATTTAATCGTGGGCAGTCAAAATCGTAATCGCAATCAATATTCGATTAATTGTGCTGCCCTAATAGACAGCTCTCTGATCTTCATGTTGGCTTGTCCTTTTTAACAACAATTGCAGTCTTCACAGGTAAAACTGAAGGCTAAAAGCAATAGAAGATGTTCAGAGCTATTAATGTTTAAACAATCAATATAACAGGACACACCTGGGTAACAAGAAACACCTGTATGTCCAGTCTTTTTGCTCGTCTACAAATTGGGTGCTCTGATACAAAATGTGTTATGTTCTATGTCATGTAACACATCTATATATAAATACCAGGATATAAAAGCTGTAATTCTAAACTTTTTTCATATTCATCTTTTGATCTCAAACCCAAATCTCTTCAGTCTACAGCAAAAAAAAAAATATGAATTGTTCTTGCCATTCTAATAGTTTTGTAGGGGACTGTATTGCCAAGACTTAGATGTTTATTTCAATGCTTGCCACATTCTCATTTGACTTACGCATGTGCGTAACCCATGTCTGAGTACAAGGAACTTTCCGAGTCTAAATACTTACGTAACTTTTGAACTTAAAGGGATAGTTCACCCAAAAATTAAAATTCTGTCATTAAATACTAATCTGCAGACATCTTTGTTACAAATATTGTTCTATGTGACTGTTCTTACAGCGGTACCCGGAAGTGCTGCATCGTTTACAGGAGAGGAAGAGGGATGCTGTACACAAACTAAGTCACATTACAACAATCTTTGTAGCAAAGATGTGTGCAGAATTCGACACAAATAGTGGACACGCAGTGTCGTGGTTCTCTCGTGAACGCATGTCAATGATCTATCTGCGTAGTGAATATACTTTTTCAAATAAAGACAATTTTTTTTGGCGAGGGGGGTGGTTGTTTGTATCGCTTCATAAAATTGGGATTAAACCACTGGAGTCGCATGAATTATTTTTACGATGTCTTTATGAACCTTTTAGGAGCTTGAACGTTTTGGTTACTGGACTGTAAATGGAGGGACAGAAATCTCCCAGATTTCATTCAAAATCTCTTTATTTGTGTCCCGAAGACGAACGAAAATCTTATGGGTTTGGAACGACACTAGGGTGAGTAACCGATCACAGAATTTTCATTTTTGGGTGAACTTTAAGTCATGGACTGTGAATAGGTATATAGACTTAGAGCGCTGAATGGTACGATAATATTAATTATTGACCAAACATTAGTGGAGGGACAGAAACACCATCTACATGTTTTGCCTGTATGTCTACAGTCTGTGTATGCAATGTGACATACATAATGTGATGTGGTAATTGTGAACTTATGTGGTTCAGGTGTGTTTCTGTAGGTGATTAGTAATGAAAGCGGGAGCTGCTGAGCAGGACCAGTGTTCAGTAATGAATCATTCATGCTGTACTGTTTTAGTTAATAAAGAGAGCAGAGTGGGTGCAGGTACAGTGGAATGGCTCTTCATGCTGTCTTTGTACTCTGTCCAGTATTTCTCTCACTCTCCTCTCTCCTACTCGCACTTTCTCTGACTCATTGCCGAGTGACTCAGAGCTGCAAAGCTGTCGCTACCCATGGTGCCTGACTTCTCTCACATGACTGAGTGGTACACATGGTGCTCTGCATTCTTCTCTCTTCTTTGTCTCAGTTTCTCTCTCGCTCTCCACCATGCCATCCCTGCATTCCTGTTTCACGCTCTTCTCTGGTTCCTCTGGTTTTCTGCCAGATGGCTGAGCTCTGGGTGTTTGTGGGGCTAATGTTGTGTTAGCATGCTAATATGGCAGTTTACACACTGTAAGTGTTGTCAGTGGTCTTGTTTTGATCTTGCTTTTTTGGCAACATGGTGGCATAATTGACACATGTAGTCATTCTATATCTGTTTTCACTTCTACCTCGATTTAATTAAGCTTTTTTAAGTGTTGTTTATACTCTTGTCTCCCCCTCCTTCTTTCTCTCTCTCTCTCTCTCTCTCTCTCTACATATATATATATATATATATATATCTCAGTGTGGAAGGGGATCCTCACTGTGGGGACACGAGCAGTTTCTCAGAAAGCTCCTTCAGTCAGGTCCCGTACCTGGGCATTTCGGACCGATACATCAAGTCTACAGGAGAGCCTTTGGGCTCGCAGGGGCCTCCTGTGGTCCCTCCAAGCCCAGCGAGCCTGGCCTGGGCCCAGCGCACACGCCTCCAGCCTGCCAGCCTGGCTCTGCGTAAGCAGGAAGAGGAGGAGAACAAACGCTGCAAAGCACTCTCGGACAGCTATGAGCTCTCCACAGACCTGCAGGATAAGAAGGTGTTTGTGTGTTCAGAAAAAACAATTTTCTTTTCATGAGAGAAATTTTAGTGCCTCTTTGATTCAGAGTGAATTTTAATTCAAGCGGTTCAAAAGCAGTCTATCAGTGTTTAAGCTATCTAATGCAGTCAAATACTTATTTAATGTACTCAAGTTACTGACAGTTGTTATGTCTTTTCATACCTTCCATTTGATCACACAGCCAATGTAAACATAAGCATTTATCTTAGTGTTTTATTACGAGTCAATGAATATTATTTTTAATTATGCAAGGAAGTCCTACAATCTTAACTGTAAATTATTATTATTAATATTCTGTAGTAGTAATGCGCCTGAGAGATGCATGAATACAACAGTTTTGACCAATTTTTATCCATCCTACACTGTTAGCAGTTCATTCGTACTGTCTCTAACTGTCAGTCCTCATCAAACAGCAAGGCATTCATGATTTGATCAGAGCATATCATTTAGTCTTATCCAGTGGTTCTCAACATGGGAGAGATCAGAAAGGGGGCGCAAATTGTTTTCAAGAAGAAAAAAAAAACACAGACAGGGCATCATTTGGATACTCTGTGTATTTTATTGCTTTTAAGATTGAATGTGAGTAAATGAAAAACCCAGCGTTCCCTCTCCCTCTGAATTAACTTTTTCTGGGGAGAGGCGGAGCTTAGCCTGCCTTTTATCTAGCTGTAAATACAGACCAAATTAGCGACTTTTCAGACCCCTTTGGAGACTTTTTAAAAAATAAATAAATAAAAGCACCTAGTGAAAAATCTAGCGAGTTTTTGGACAAACCTTAGCGACTTTCCAAATGTCGCCAATACTGTCCTGCAAGCGCGAAGTCTTGCTTTCCCGCTGCACTCTCACCTCTCTATGTGTCTGCTCTATTCAGTGAGGGGCTGAGAGCCGGAGCAGAACATCCCAGTGATCGCACGACAGCTGACATGGACGTGAATGTAAAAAGAAGCAAGTGCAGGTGTCCCACTGATTGATTTAAGGATTTCATGGACAACGAGACGCGCCCTTTGTCCCAATTTAAATCATTCATATGTGAATGTTTTCAGAATGCAAGACGACTGGAATACATCATGTTTTACATGTAAAATAGTACACGTGATTACAGTCTAGTTCTCTTGTTCAAAGTAGTTATAGTGTTTATAAACATTTTTAATCATTCATGTTCAATACCTGTCCATTATATAGTTTTATATATATATATACAGTATATATATATATATATATATATATATATATATATATATATATATCATAAAAGTTATGAAAAAATTTCAAGCTATAAGAACAGGTTATAGATTAGGTTAAATATAGATTTTATGTATATCATTATACCTGGTCTCCTCCAAAATGGGGGGGGGGGTTTGCGTGCCACATGATAGGGGATGCTTGGGGGGGGCTTTAGTTAAAAATGGTTGAGAACCTCTGGTCTTACTGCATTTTAATAACACCTAGAATGCTCTGCTTTCCTAGAGAATTATAAGCACGTGATGAGCCAATTGTTGAGTCGAGTTTCCGTTCTCTCAGTTCTGCGCACATGCTTTTCTCAGTAATATAAGAATCAAATCCGATTTTGACAAGGAAACAAGAAATTATGAAAAATCACTACAGTTAGTGTTTACAGGTACATGGTGTAAGTTGTCTCAGAATGTAAGTACATCTTACAGAAATTTCTTCTACACTCACGTGTATTTTTAAACTCACGTCGGTTAACAGAAACTTTCTTAGACAGCTTTAGGTGTAGTTAGGATAGGAAATGTCATTTGGAAATAACCTTTCTGATTCTCTTGTCTGCCAGGTGGAGATGCTGGAGAAGAAATATGGTGGTTCCTTCCTGAGCAGACGAGCAGCACGCACCATCCAGACTGCTTTCCGGCAGTACCGCATGAATAAGAACTTTCAGCGGCTGCGTAGCTCCGCCTCAGAAAACCGCATGACGCGCCGTATTATCCTCTCTAATATGCGCATGCAGTACTCGTTTGATGAGCGCCAGCCGCAGGTACTTCATTCTGGGCAAGTCGTAATGCACCGTGGTCAGGAGCTTAACTTTAGTCTAACAGTAATTCCCCTGGTACTTAGAGAGCACCTAATCCAAATGCAGTCATCCAAAAATGGCATTTTGAGATTACAGTTACAAATATGTCCAACCCATAAATAATCCTGCAGAATTTATGATACTGACATTAAATTATTGTTATAAGGCTTTGGACTTACATTTTGCAAGATAAACCTGACCTATATCATCCATTAACAACTGTTCTTCATGACCTCTTAACATGCATTAACTACGGGTGTAACAATACACCAAATTGGATATGATGCACTACAGTGCTGACTCGATATGATACATTGTCAACACACCAGAAATAAGTATTGCTTGAGTATGTTGCCATATTTTATTGATTAAAACATTCAGCATTATAAAAGTACATTAATTAAAACGTAATAATGACAGTGTTTGTATAATCCTTTTAAACATGGCTAAGCTTTCACTGGAGTGACTCTCAGGGAGGTATGTCTTATAGGACATGGGGCTTATCCCATTCTGCTGTTAGCTAGTTTTGCTGTCACATCCTACTTTTATGCTATCATTTAAGAGATGCAAAATAATGACACTCAATACATTGTTGTAAAAAATTACGATATTATTTATGCTGGTATCACAGATGCAGCCTCAAACCCCCCAACAACAGCAGCAGCTCTACCCTCCTCGCCATCCCTCTTCCCTGGCCATGGCCGGCCAGCAGAGTTCGGCTGACACGGAGCAGGAGACAGAATCACCTTCACACTGCCCTTCTGACCGGGAGGATTACTCACATGCAGACGATGCCTTTACCAAACAAGTGAGAACTCTGTGTTTGATATCGATATATAGTAGTACATTTATAGTTTTTGACAGTAGTTTCTAATGTGGTATAGGACTACAGAGGATTATTGTTTAAAGACATCTGCCCAGTGGTGGAAGAATGTTAAGCGATTGATGGTACGAGTAATATTGCTTTTGTTGGTATAGCGTAAGCAGATATTGAGGGCAAAACACAATAGAATTTGGCTGTTTTCAAATCTTGTGGTATTTTATATATGAAGCCCAGTCAGAATGATTTCAGTATTATGGAGCAGTGTTATAATAAGGGAAATGGACATGTTTAAATGTGTAATGAAGTGGTAGGAGGTACAGGCACACTAGCTTTCTTAGGACTAGGTCAGAAAATTTAAAGTTGAGCATACAGCCAGACATGGTTAAGACTTGCATGCAAATTAGAAATATGTGGATATCAACTGTTCAGTTGTATAAAAACGATAAATGCAAGTCTATAAGAAAGCCTAGTCCTAAGAAAGCTAGTGTGCCTGTCCCTCCTACCACTTCATTACACATTTAAACATGTTCATTTCCCTGGAAAAGGGAATCTGCCAAATGACATAAATGTAAATGTAAATTACGAGATCAAGAGCAGGTGATAATGTTCAGGAGAAGCCAAGGTCCATGGTGAGGTGAAGTTTTTGTGGGTATTCCCAAGAATTGGTATGGATAAATAAAATTAAATTTTAAAAAGCCCAAGTTAAAATACAGCGTAAAATTGGAGTGTTAAATGTTACATGTGTGCGTGTGTCTCAGGTGACATCACTGGCAGACTCCATGGATGACACTCTAACATGTCAGTCTGGCCGTGGCGATTCCCAGGAGGGAGATGGTGGAGGCGAAGTTGAGGATTTCAGTGAGTGTGTCTGGAGCAGCAAGGTCCCATCTCGGCGTGGAGTACCGACGAGTGAGCGAGAGCGGACAGCTGGAACACTCGGGGGCATGCACGAGGACAGTACAGCCACATCCTACAGTGACGTAACTCTCTACATGGAAGATGGCGTGCCTTCATCTCCACTTTCCATGGAACGTGCACCCAGCAGTACTGACACTGAGTACTGGGGGCTAGGGGGCACAACAGGAGGACGTGAGGACAGTCGAGATGCGGAGGGTGGAGTCAGCAGCATCAGCCGGCGCAGCACACCATGCACGGAGTGCCGTGACCATCGGCTTCGTGGTGCCCACCTTCCCGTTCTGACTATTGAGCCACCCAGTGACAGCTCCGTGGACATGAGTGACCGTTCGGACCGAGGCTCCCTCAGTAGGCAGTTACTGTATGAGCAGGAACCAGCAGGAGGCGGAGGAGGAGGAGGTGGAGGTTCACCCCAGGGAACTCTCAAACACAACCCAGCCCAGGGCCAGACTCGCCCTATGGGTCGTCCTATTCCTTCACCCCTCCCCACACACATACCACCACACCATGCAATCCTGCTACACCAGCAGCACCACCCACACCTACATCACCCACTGCAGCACCATCACCACCACCCACTGGCCCATCTTCACCACCCGTACCCGGACTCATCTGTATCACCTTCCCAACCCCCACTGACGCCGCTCTCCTCCACCTCATCAGCGCAGCTGCCTTCTACTGTCCTGGAGCCATCTGATGGCGACAACGACTCTCTTAACTCCACCACCAACTCCAATGAGACGATTAACTGCAGCTCAGGCTCGTCCTCTCGGGACAGCTTGAGGGAACCGCTACCCGCACTCACCAAGCAGACCTACCAGAGAGAGAGCCGCCACAGCTGGGACTCACCCGCATTTAACAACGACGTGGTGCAGAGAAGGCAGTACCGCATTGGTCTCAACCTTTTCAACAAGTAAGGGCCATGAAGAATGAGTGAAATCATATCTGTATTTTAGTCAGAGACAACGTATCACATGTTTTTGCCAAATAGAATTCAATTTCAGTAAGATTTTAGGGGATTTTTTCTATCTTTATTTCACAGCTTATAGCTCCACACTGCTATCCCCTTCCAAAAACTAACCTCTTAGTACCGATGTATTATGAAAACATTTTCAGTTTTTACAAGAATAATGAAGTCTTAGACACACCAATTTAGTAATAAATTATTTTAAAAAACAGTCCATTTGAGGTTAAGAAAAGAGAGAGGGATGGGATGCAAACACAAAACAAACATAAAACCATTTCATCAGTGTCTTTGTTGTAAAGAATTCAGGGTGAAGTGACTGTTTGGCTGGCACTGTCTTCATGCCTCTGAGTTTTCTCTCCCCCATCACTAACTCTCCATCTTTCTTTATCTCTGTCTCTCTCTCTCTGCTTCCTTCTATCTCAGGAAGCCGGAGAAGGGTATCCAGTACCTGATAGAGAGGGGCTTTATGTCTGACACCCCAGTGGGCATTGCACGCTTTATCCTGGAGAGGAAAGGCTTGAGTCGTCAGATGATCGGGGAGTTCCTGGGCAACAGACAGAAGCAGTTCAACAAGGACGTTCTGGAGTGAGTGCTGCCATGTACACACCCTGAGTTCTCGGAGCCCCAACAATTCAGACAGGGTTTATGCTGAGTTTGACTGCTCAAGCAGCAATTAACAATGTTAGCCTCAGGGCAGACACACAGCAGCAACCCACACAGCATTGTGGGTTCTGACCTATTGTAAGGATCCAGCTAGATCCTCACGGGTTGCTCAGGAGAGTTAATATAACTCAGCCAGACACGAAGTGAAAGTGCTGTTCACCGTTTATTACAAGAAGGATACCATAGGTTTACGTAGGGTTACAGGTCTGTCATTAGAAGAGGATTAAGGCCGAGTAAAATATCCCAAAATTGGTACCTTATATGAGACCGCGTGTCCACACACGGTGACAAGCTCACAGAGAGAGAGAAAGAAGGGCGGCGACCACGCCCCTTGACCCCACATGACGTCATCATAGCCGATCATTACACTATATAGATGGAGAGGCAGAATAGGTGGACTAGGCTAGAACATTCATAGAGAGCCATAGTTCTGTATATAGTCTCTTCTGCCTTTGAAATACCATTCAGTTGCACAATCATAAAAAGGAGCCATAGCAAATATGCTAAAGTATGAAATATTGAAATGCATGCAGGACTGTACATGACAAGATAAATAAGTGGTCTGTCTTCCTCAGTTGTGTGCTGGATGAGATGGATTTCTCCGGAATGGATTTGGATGATGCTCTGCGCAAGTTCCAGGCTCAGATTAAGGTCCAAGGAGAAGCACAGAAAGTGGAGAGGCTGGTGGAAGCCTTCAGGTGCCCTCAGATCATCCTTTATAAACTATCTAGTGTTACATTTATGCTCTTTAAATGTCTGTATATTTTGTTTGAAATGGTTTCAAAGAGGACATAGTATTAACTCTGTTCTTCTTTTTTCTTCAGTCAGAGGTACTGTGTGTGTAACCCTGCGTTGGTGCGTCAATTCCAGAACCCTGACACCATCTTCATCTTGGCCTTCGCAATAATCCTTCTCAACACAGACATGTACAGCCCTAACGTCAAACCAGAGAGGAAGATGAAGCTGGATGACTTCATCAAGAACTTAAGAGGTACCAGTCCCTCAATATACCGAATTTTCATTTGTACAGTGTTTACTGTTTGCCTCTAAAGACCAGGTGGACTTTATTTCAGCATGAGAGCAGTAATGTGGTACTTAAATTCTGGAATTAAGGTCAGCTGAAGTTGTGATTGCCTTGACTTGTAATGTAACTTATGATTTATTATTTGATACTTGACTTTAATTTATGGGATTTAGACTTGGACTGACTTACTTAATGTAAAATTAAGCTGCTGTTAACAACAATTCTTTATATAAACAATGAGCATGTCATTTTGATCTTTTAATAAAACACATATATGGTGAGTAGAAAAGCATTTCAGAAAGCATAATACACCGAACCTTGTGGAGGATAGTCAACAACAATAGACGACCACGTTGGCTTCCACTCCTGTTAGCCCAGAACAGAAATCTGAGGTTCATGGTCACTGAAACTGGACAGTTGAAGACTGGAAAAGATCGCCTGGTCTTTTTCCAGTTTTCAGCTGCACAGTTTCTGTGAGCCTGTATGCAGTGTATCCTCTCAGATTCCTGTTCTTGGCTGAGAGGAGTGGAACGATATGTTCTTCTGCTTTCGTATCCCACCCACCTCAAGGTTTGATTTGCAACCTGAGATGCTTTTCTGTTCAGCATGGTTGTAAAGAGTTCTTATTTGAGATACCATAGCCTTCCTGTCAGCTGGAACCAGTCTGGCCATTCTCCTCTGACCTCTCTCATCAACAAGGTGTTTCCACCCGCAGAGCTGTTTTTTGCAGCATTCTGTCTAAACACTAAAGACTGTTGTGGGAAAATCCCAGATCAACAGTTTCTGACATACTCAAACTGCAGTAATCGAAGCTCTTGACCTGTATCTGCATGATTGTATGCATTGCGCTGACTCCACATGATTGACGGAGTGGATAATTGCATGAATTTAATTTGAACCAAAGATTACATGTTAATCCTAAACACAATGGTGTAGAATCAATTATATAGGAGGAGTTGGATGACTTTGTGATTTTGAGTTCAGGGCAACTTTAGAAGAATGTTGTGTTTGATATATTGATGGACTTTTAAAATATGATTAAATAGAATCTTGATTGGTGGCAAGTAACATGTTAGAAGAATCCATGTCACACCCTCCACTTGCTTCCTGTAGCCACCCGTATCAAATTCAAGGCCTTGATGCCCTTGTCTGGAACAGCACACCAAAACCTCTCCTAACACTCTCCTTGAGGCTTACATTCCCTCAAGCAATCTGCAATCGGTTAATGACAGAAGCTTAGTAGTTCCTACTCAGCGTGGCTCAAGGTCCCTTTCCAGAACCTTCATACTAACCGCCCTCAGTGGTGGAATGAACTTCCAACCTCAATCTGGACCACAGAATCTGTCACTATCTTTAAAAAAAACAGCTAAAGACCCACCACCTCCATGTGAGCACTTAACTAACCCCTAAAATGCCAACCCCACATTATTATTATTATTTTTTTAAACAACCTTACTCTGGCACTTACACCTCGACTCTTCACACTTTGCTTCTCTAGAACTCAATTATAAATCTTGTATGGTAGCACTGCTTGTATTGTTCTCCGCTTGATAGAACACTGCTTGTATTTCCTCATCGCTTTGGATAAAAGCATCTCCTAAATGAATACATGTAAATGTAAAATGTCCAGTGATAATAAATACTGCTAGGTTGGAGTTAAAGTAGAAGTGCTTTCTTGTGCTCTCAATTGTTTCTCTCTGTTTATGCATGCCAGGAGTGGATAATGGACAGGACATCCCGAGGGACCTGTTGGTAGGAATCTACCATCGTATCCAGAAGTGGGAGCTGAGGACCAATGATGATCATGTGTCTCAAGTGCAGGCAGTGGAGAGAGTGATTGTGGGCAAAAAGCCAGTGAGTTCAGGAATCATAGTTGTGTGAATGAGTGCACAATAGTGTTTGCATTTGTTTGGGATCTTGTAATTGGTTATGCTTTGTGGTATTTATACAGTAGTTACCCATTTTCTTGTGGTTGTGTTTGTGTTTTATGTGGTCAGGTGCTCTCTCTACCCCACCGCAGACTGGTGTGCTGTTGCCAGCTTTATGAGGTTCCTGATCCTAACAGGCCACAACGGAGTGGGGTTCATCAAAGAGAAGTCTTTCTCTTTAATGACCTACTGGTGGTATGAATATTTTTCTACCTCTGAAAATCAATACATACAGTCCCAACAGCAAGGCCAATTCATTTGATTGTATTGTACACATTTGTATTGTATTGATATTTGGCTTTGAGATAAGAAAAAGATGGATATGAGATGAGAGTTTGGGATTTCAGATTTTATTTTCTGGTAGTTACATCTGTGTTAAACAACATAAAACATAGAACCTTTTGTATCAGACTACCTAATTTTAGGTGAGTAAAAATATAGGAACAGATAAGTCTTGACGTAAATTTAAGTAAATAACACTTAATATTTGCTTGCAATAACTACATCAAGCCTGCGACTCACTGACATCACCACATTGTTGGTTTCTTCTCTTGTGTTGCTTTCCCAAGCCTGTTTCAGTTGTTGTTTGTTTTGGGGGGTATCACCTCTTCAGGAGGTGAAATGCATGCCCAACTGGGTTAAGGTCTGGTGATTGACCTGTCCAGTCTAAAATCTTCCATTTTTTCCCCACCTTTGTTGTGTTGGCAGTGCTTTTTGGGTCATTGCTGCATGATAAAGTTCCTCTCAGTTAGATTGATGAGTTACATCACCAATAAAGATTAATGAGCCTGTTCCAGAAGCAGCCATGCAAGCCATGACACTGCATTCTTCTACCATGCTTGACTGATGAGATTGTATGTTTAACATCCTTTCTTTCTCACCACTTTGGCCTTTCCTTCACTTTGGTAGAGGTTAATCGTGGTTCCAGAACTTTTGTGGCTCATCTCTGTTTTTCTTTGCGAATTCCAATCTGTCTTTCTGATTCTTACTGATGATGAGTGGTTTGCAAGTCTTCTTCAAACGGTGGACTGTGTGGACCTTCAACCCTGTCCTGTTGTTTCCTTGGCCAACCCATTCGGTATGTGTTGTTCAGTGCACCAGCCGTTTCTAACTTTTTCAGGACATTCCAAATTGTTGTATGGGTTATGCCCAATGCTTGTGATTGATTTTTTTTCCCATCTTTTCTCAGCTTCAAAATGGCTTGCTTGTGTCCCATAGATCTTCATTTTGGCTTGTCCTTTTTCACAACAAACGCAGTCTTCACAGGTGAAACTGAAGGCTGAAACCAAGAGTAGATTTTTAGAGCTATTTATTGTTTAACACATCTGGGTAACAAGAAACATCTGTCAGTCACATGTTCCAATATATCAGACAGATTGTGTGGTCTGATGCTATGTTCTATGACGTTTATCACATCTACATATAAATACCAGAAAATAAAGGGTGAAATTCTGAACTATCTTCTCGTATTCAGCTTTTGATCTCAAACACAAATGTCGTCAGTCGACAGCAAAAAAACCCCAATGAATTGGCCTTTTGGTTCCAATAGTTTCAGAGCAGACTGAATGTATTTTCTTATAGCCTACAGACGGTGCAGTGCTGAACAAACAGTTATACATAAAAGTACACATATACTGTACATATCAGAGGAAAGGGCTAACTCTATTTCTAATGCACCTCTTCCAATCAGAGAGCACAGGGAATTTTGCTGTCTTAGAACCCTGGCCACAAAGTGCTGGCATCATCGTGCCATATATATCGACGATAGGGCACACATTTTTCTGATGTGTCACTCTTTGATTAACATGGGAGCATTATGGATGTGGACGAGTGCTCTAGTGGTGCTCACAGTATCTTTATGACATCTGGTGTACATGGGACATTACTCATGCATTCATTTTAATTCATCTTCAGAAATAGCTTGTTACTAGTCAGGGTCAATGTGGTTTAAATTCCTTACTTCTTTTATGTTTTGGGAAAGTAACCAAGTTCATTGGAAAATATCATAGGGGGTACAAACAGAAATATTTGCAGGAAAGTTCGGAATTCTTTAGTGTGCTAAAGTGGAATTAATTTTTTTAAGGCCCACGATGACATTTCAGAAGTAGCCCAGATCTGCACAGAAACCTGTACCTGGCAACCCTAACTCCATGCAACATGCATAGCTCAGATTTTTCAGCTAGCTTTGGGAGGTGAACTAATTCACTCACAAAATTGGATGGTTCTAATTGCTTAAATGTTCATGGAAAATGTAATCACTTCCTATTTGTTCATGCCCTTTTTTTCTCGCAGTAATTTACCAGTATTTTGCAGAATCCTTCCTCAAATGCATATGTATGAAGGGGAAAAACGCAGTTGCACGTTCTGATTAAATTGGGCATTTAGGCTTGTTTGGCAGCTTTGTACATTACAAGTAAGGTTTTTTCACAAAGAATGCAGCCTGAAACAGGCACGAAAATATTTTGGTAGTAATGCCAGCTTATATATACAACCTTAATCCCTACACCGTATTATCCATCAGTCAATTTCACCTCCCTTCAAAAAGCTCAGTTATTACATCTAAACCTAATAGTGTCATTATATTTAACCTACATGTCTCCATATGTAGGTCACAAAGATCTTCCAGAAGAAGAAGACATCAGTGACATACAGTTTCAGACAGTCTTTTCCTCTAGTGGAGATGCAGGTTCACATGTTCCAAAACTCCTGTAAGTATATTCACTCCTCCATCTGTCTCTCCATCTGTCCCTCCTTCTTTATTTATGTTATCACTTCGTTCTGGCTCTTTGCTTCAGTGTGACATTTAGCCACTCTCTCTTGGCCCTTGTGCATATGCTGATGACAGTTAAGTGAAAAAGAGACCCAGTTCATCATGTACTGTTAATGTTTATTTTATTTTTTTCACTGTGTTGTGCAGTTTATGTAATAGGAAAACATTTCGGATGGCATTTTGTTTTATTTGTACTGAATTCATTGGTCTGTTGTGTACTGTATAGTATCTTGGAATATAGTCAAAAGTATATTCATTATGATCAGTCATGCTGTCTCATCAAATGAGCTTTCAAGTGTGGAGTGTGGTTTATTTATAATGCTCATGATTTATCATCTTTCACACCCCATGCCCTCATCTCTCTCTCTCTCTCTCTCTCTCTCTCTCTCTCTCTCTCTCTCTCAGACTATCCTCATGGGATTCGGTTAACCTCAGCCATCCCAGGAGGAGAGCGTAAGGTCCTGATTGTCTTCACAGCACCGAGTCAGCAAGATCGGACACGTTTTGTCAGTGACCTGAGAGAGAGCATTGCTGAAGTGCAAGATATGGAAAAATATCGAGTAGAGTGTGAGCCATTCTTCTCTAATTTTCCTAATGGCGCTTATACACCCAAATTCTCGTCGTCAATCTCACAAACGATTATAAATGAACGTTTGCTGAATATTAGGCACTACTAATTTGCCAATTTTGTTAAGGATGTGTGCTGTCTACACCAGTAATGAGACTGTATGGATTTTCTATTATTCCCTTGTTCTCTCTTTTGTGCTCTCTACCCATTGCTTAGCTCTGAATTTCTCTCCACTAACATCTAATCTTGCAATGTAACTTAAGTCTTGTGATGTACATTTGCATTCCTTAACTATAAACAGTGACGAACTAAGCAAAACTGAATGTTTCCTGATCATATGGATAGTATTGGTCTCTCTCTTTTTCTCTCTTTCTCTCTCTCTTTCTGTCTGTCTATCCTGCAGCGGAGCTAGAGAAGCAGAAAGGCGTTATGCGGCCTGGGCTCATGAGTGGAGAAGTGAGTGGTGGGGTAGATGGAATAAAGACTGAGGCAGTGAATGGCACTCTGGGTAGGCAAAGTCTTGATGACACATATGCCACAGGGGATGGGCTTAAGCGCACAGCGCTCAGCTCATCACTCAGAGATCTCTCAGAGACAGGTAAAGTACACAATAGCACACAAATGCCATGCATTAACAGGCTTCCATAAATAAATAGTGATTTCTTTTAGTAGACAGACACACACGTATGAAATTATGGTGCGGTTCAGACTACACTTTAGAAGATTTGGCATTCTGCATTTCAGAAAGGGTTTGAAAAGTTGTTTGTTAATCTGTTTTTAGGGGTGAAAATTAGGATGTGAAAAATGCTGTGTGTTATCAGGAGTAAACAGAGACTGTGATGAGTACACAGTGATCAAATGGCTTTAAGCCCTGGAGAGAAAAGTCAAGTAGTGAAAAGACAAATACTGACAAGTACCAATAGTACATACAAAATTCAGACTATAATTTTGACACACAACTTTACTATTCTTGACCGTGTACAGGAAAGCGGGGTCGGAGAAACAGTGTGGGCTCTTTGGATAGTACCATTGAAGTAAGTTTTTGATGGTGTCCTAAGTTATTGTCTTTCACTCGTTATTATATTTGAATGTTATCATTTCCCTGCATGGCTCCTAAAATGGCCCTGCCTGAGTTTTTTGTGTACATTGTCCTGCGGCACATTTCCCTTAACGTTGTCTGATGTCTGTACTGGTCTCCCTGCTTGAGTGAAACACACGGATCTGTCCTCACTGTGACTTCTGTCTTGTCATGGCATGTGCAACATCCTGAATTTATTTCAGTCCTTACATAATGTGGTGTCCTCTCTGAGGTTCTCAGCATTACTAGTTGTTGATTTGTTTCCATCTGAAAACAGGATGTGTGCAATATGTAAGTGAGTGCATGTATTAGTATGTTGCCTTACCCGCTAACACTGTTGAAATCTAATCGAAATTTATTTTGTGTTTATAGGGATCCATCATTAACAGCCCACGGCCTCACCAGCGTCTGCCTATGGGGGGCGCTCTTCCCAGCTGCTACGGGCTGGAAGACTACCGGCCTCACCGCCCCATCCTGAGCCCCGGGATAGGGGTGGGGGGTGGGCCGGGGCAGTTACACAATGCCGTAGGGAACGCTGGGGCTGGAGTGCTCCCCAACACTGGCGACCGAGGGTCCGGAGGGGGCAGTTCCGGCTCCTTCCTGGGTTCTCTCTTTGGCAACAAGCGTGCCAAACCCCCGGCCCCGCTTATTCCTCCAGGGCCACCGTATCCTGCTCCCGTGGCCCCGCCTACTACCGGGGGCCCGCCTCCTCCCTCACCTTCCTCTCTCAGTCAATCAGACCTCGGCGGGCCCTCCAAGATCCAGGCGCTGCACGCACAGTACTGCCACAACAATATCGGCCCACCTCCACCTCCATACCACCACCATCAGCACCATCGTTACCACGTACAGCTCTCGGCCGCTGGCCTTCCACACACTATGCATCACACTCTGCAGCGCAGCTCACTTCCCCGCCGTGGTTCACCCATACCATCTCACGCTCCACTTCAGCAGCAGCACTCCCATCATATCGTGCATCAGCACGCCCGCCATTCCAGCGTGGGCTGCACCCCTCCTCCGTTGTCTCCTCATTCACCACATTCGCCCATCAACCCGTTCAGCTTCTTCCACACTCACACCCCACTACCACATCCCGCCAAGCTGCCACTGACGCTGTCTCACTCTCAGCCCCACCCCCACCCTCACGGCCATTCCCACGCTCTCTCTCATACCCACAGTCACGCCGGCCACATCCACAGTCCCCATCCACTACTGCATCATTCCGCCCATCAACCTCACTTTGTGTTCGCCCCACCTCCACAGGCCCCATCCACCATCACAGCACGTCACGTGCCGCAGGCCCCCTCACACTACCTGCCTCAGTACCCACCTCTATCTTCCATCCCGCCACCTCCGCCGCACTCGCCTTTACCCCCTCCTACCTCCCCCCTCACCCCTCTTACACCGCTTACACCTCTCTCGCCGCTGCCACCACAGATGGTCATCCAGGGGCCGGGAGCAGGAAGCACAGGGGGCAGCGCCAGCACAACCGGCAGCTCCAAGTCAAAGCCCATCAGCCGCATCAGTACAGTGGTGTGAGACGTGGCAGAGCTCGCAGGGCAAGAGTGCACCGAAGGAGGAGCCGAAGCCCACGCAAGCGGAAACACACTGTGGTCCGACTTTGCTACTTCCACATCCGCTTCCCACATGTGTAGAGTGAGGGTGATGGAGGGTAACCTATAGCTGGGCTACTAAATGCATATGCCATTTGCTGTCGTTTCATGCTGGTACTCATGATAACATCCAAACAATATTTCATCAATATTTGAAGGAAGCACTGATTCTGTTATTCCTCAGAAGTTGACAGACGCATGAGCTGGAAGTGCAGTGTTGCCAAAGGTGGAAATTGTGAGTGATTGCTGCCAACCTATAAGGTGAGAGACTAAGACTCAAAATTTTAAGGGATCCAAGTGTCCCGCTACAGAGGAGGTCAGGAAGCGAGTTTTACCAGGCAGCCTGAGGAGAGGACAGAACGCAAAAGAAGCATTATGTTTTAATGAACAGCACTAAAAAAAAAAGCATGGACATTAAAGCAACTGAGGTTTCATGGAAATCCTGTTCGCTCCATTTCAACGTTTAATTTTTAATGTCAAATGACAATCATTACAGGTCAAGGCAAGTTTGTTTTTGTTTTATCTATTATTATTTGTTTTAATTTGTTTTCTTTTTTACAGAATTGAGTGATACATTCCACATTCCTTCCCATACCTTGGACTAAATGGCTGTGAATGTTGGACTACAGCTTTAAAAGTCTCAGCCACACACTCTGAAGCGTAACACATCCTGTTTATGTTAAAGGCTTTTTTGTAATAAAACTTTTGTTTTAGTGGAAAGAGACCATTATAGGAGAGAGAGCCATGCAGGAGGAGCATTCCAGTATTTAATTCTATGTTTGGAGTCTAAAAGGGAAAATATTTGAATATAGAACAGCATATGTAATATGTAATTGTGTTCTGAATTTCAAATCTGCAAAATCGAGGCGAAGCCCACTAATTCATAAACCAAAAAAGAATCAATTCTTAACGATTCTTTAGTTTTCTTTAGTATTCTTTCCATTCCGTTTGCCTTGCTTTTGTTTGTTTTGGGGTTGCTTTTTTTTTTGGATGAAATGGATTTGTGTCTACAATTAGGTGAAGAATTTAATATTTTTATTATATAATAATAATTATTATTATTATTATTATTATTATTATGTACTATTTCAGCTATATTTATTTTTTTTCCAGAATGAAGTAATTAGGTCATTGTGATTTAAGTGTCAAAATTACTCGATAAGTCTGACTTGTCTGGTAATTCGGTTTTAACACACTTTTGAGCTATCAATAAGTACTCGAAAAGGCTCACATGACTTGCTAATTATTTGTATTTGGCAAAGCATTACATAGCCTTAGTGCCTAATGTAAGGTTTTAGGATCTCTCGATCCTAAATGTGCAGCAACTGAATTTCCCACTAAAGTAAATAAATAAATAAATAAATAAATGGATATATTTACAGTGCTTGCGAGGCGAGCACTGTATTGTTATTTAATTTAAATCTTGTAGAATTAATTGTATAAATACTTTAATTTTTTACTCAACGGTTAGTTGGACTGAATTATAAGCATAAATAGATAGACGTTCTCTCGAGCATTGATTGTACAGTACAATTTACAAGAATGATATGATTCAAGTGTGTTTTTTCTTATTAATATTACGATGTCAAATATTACTGATATTATCCTTGATATTTTGATGTAACACTTACTACTAATATGGATATTGTTTCTGTGCTGGTTTGTTTTCTATTAGAGGTTTTTTCAATCTAACACAGTGGTATTTCAAGTGTACAAACGGAACTTTTGAGAACTTAACTGGGCTACATATTTCAGGAACTTGTTTTGCTTGGAAAAAAAATAAATAATTCAGTATTTTACACCAAACCCATTACCAGAAGCCATACACTTGTACTTAAGCCAGTCACTCTTTTAAAGAATGTGAATTTACATCAAGTTACATATCTTTGCCCTCTTGTTTATATATGAAAGCATGCTAATATGATTGGTGCATCTGTGCACACCAGCTAATACATTTCGCACTTGGTTGTCAGTGCATCTATCTGTATGCTGCTTTTATGTTTCTGCAGATAGTGTTTGCTCTTGAAGCAAAACAAGAGTTTTTAGTCTGTGCGCACAAAGACTCAAGGCCTACAAGTGCAGTGCCTTGTTAGTAGATCATTTCCCATCTCCAGCACCCCAATATATGCACACACACACCCACACACACACACACACACAAACCAATCCTCTTTGGCGTTCTGTCACTATACACGTTATTTCAGTACAAGGCCATATTCAGAGTTGAGTTAGTGTGATGAGGAGTTAATACAGAAATTGAGCACAGTGAAATCAAGACTTCAGAATCATCTAATTATCAAGTGCTATCAGAATTTGCAGGACGGAGGAATTTGCAGTTCACCAAAATATGGTATGTAGATTTAAAGGGAAATTTAAAGCCATTATAATGACAAAATAAATGAAATGTATTTGTTTATTATATATATATATATATATATATATATATATATATATATATATATATATATATATATATATAATATTCAATATCTCTCCATACCCATATATGATTATTATTATAAGTATATTTGACTTTGCCTTTGTATATTTTTTGTATTGATATATTTTCTATAACCTTTTATTCAGCTTAAAGGCGTATATGTGTTTTTAAGGGAGCGACCGAGACAACTGAGGAACGTCCCAGTCATTAACAATAGAAAAAAAAGAACCTGAAGTCTGTATAAAGATATTTCCTGTGAATCTATTGATTTATTAATTTATTTATTTTTACTTGGCGGCAAATGTAAGTTGCCAACTCTGAATATGGCTCTAGAGGTTTTTGAATAATATTTAAACCAACAAACCCACCTTGAGATGATGTTCATATTTGTTTTCATAGTTCATTATGTATCACTATGTGGAAATGACATTAGAGTAATCTAAACTCGGATAGGATATGTTAGTCATTACGGGGCTGCTTAGCAAAGGACGTGTGAACTATGTGGCTGTAGGATGTCATGTCTATATTTTGAGCACAACTCTGAGCAGTCTCCCATCACTCTTGATCCTCCTATGAGCTAGTCTGTTTCACTCTTGTGCTTGCATTAAGTGTTACAAGGCCTGAAGGACAGCAGGTTCAAAAACAAAAATCACAGACGACTAACAGACCTATTAGAGTAGATTCAGTAGTTTTGGAAAGCGTCTTTATTCCTGATTGGATATGCTGATGTCTTGCGCCAGTGTGCCAATGTGTTGCATGTTCTACTGCACTTAACTGAATGACGCTGTATAAAAACTTGAATGTACATATAAGCTAATATAAATACTCTGTATTTACTCTGGAATGGGCTGTGTTATAATGTCTATAACTGGCTGGGAGCAGGGAGATGAGCTATTGTTTACACTTTAGGGACTGGGGAACAAAATGTAATTGTATAGTTGTATCAGTGTGTGTTTCAGAGCAGTACCAATATATAAAGAGATGACATTGTATGAAGTTCTATTTGTATATATGTATGACGTTTCCATCACAACCTAATTCAGAGAAATTCTATGTGATTATTTATTGCTCTTATTCTATAAAATATGTTCTTGCTGTTGGAAAATTGTGGGGGTTTTTTGCTTGTTTTTCTTCTAATTGATCATCTGTATGAATCAGTTACTTTGATTTGTGTATGTGTTTGCATGTTTAAATTTTTTTCTGTTGCCTCAAATCCCAATTGCGAAATGATCCTTATAATCCGCATGACAAATGCATTTATACTAAGCGATACAAAATGGTTTTATTTCCCTAAAATGTCATAGATTAAGACCATGTTAACAGCACACTGAAATGACCATTTAACATCGAATGCATGTTACAGCTTGTGTAAATAGGACCACTGAAATGAATCAACAGGAACCAACCGCGCTAACAATAGAATAGAAATCTACTCGTAACTAACATACCAACAAATCCATAGAAACTGAGGTAAGAAACACTGATCACATAAATACTATACTGAGCAATGGATATACATCAATAGAATCCATATTTCTGTTAATGTGTATTTCTCATTAAAATCATGCAAAAAAAAAAAAATCATTCACAGTCCAAAAAGTTGGAAAAGTCACTTTGTAAGCATAGAGTGGATAGGGTGAGCATGGTCAGAATAATTAGCAAAGCTGTTTTTTCTGTTTGTTCACACAATTATTTACAAATCAACACCTAACTCTAACTGGAGTTCAGAGTTCAGATGGTCACTCAGTGGGGTATCAATCAACCACATAAATACAGATATGGCCTGTTTTTTTGGTCTTGTGCTTTAGCTGTTGCAGCTGGTCATGTTAGCTCTAGTCATTAGACAACATGGCTGTACATCCATTCTCAGCACCTTCCATTTAGAGCTGCAAAATATACAGTCATTGGCCACTTTATTGGGAACACCTGTGCACCTGCACAGTCACACGTTTATCCAATCCAATTAGCCAATTATGAAGCAGCAGCAACACAATGCATAAAATTAAGCAGCTACGGGTCAGTTGCTTCAGTCACTGTTCACATCAAACATCAGAATGGTGGGAAAATTTTGACCTAATTGACTCAAATGACCACTCATTACAACCGTGGTGAGCAGAAAAGCATCCCAGAATGCACAACACAATAGCCTTCTGTGTTCTTATGGTCTTTCCACATTAAGTTTCTCTCCTGTCTGCCAAGAAAAAGAATGTGAGGTCACAATGGGCAGAGGCTCATCCAAACTGGACAGTTGAAGATGGTCACTTGGTCTTTTTCCTGTCATCAAATGTCCAGTTTCTCTGAACTTGTACCCACTTTAGACTTGATGAGTTCTTCTGCTTATCCATTTGCCTCAAGATTCAGGGTGTTGAGATGCTTTTCTGAACACAGTGGTTGCAAAGAGTGATGGTTTGTGCTAGCGATCAGCTCTTGCAATTCTGCCTATTCTCCTTTGAGCTCCTTCATCAACAAGACATTTCCACGCACAGAACATCAGCTTAGTAGATGTGTTGTTGTTGTTTTTTTTTCACCACTCTGTGTAATGGTAATGTCTGCACTTATATAACACTATTTTTAACCTACACTGGTTCTCATACACCTACTCACACACACTCACACACCAATGGTAGCAGAGCTAACTTTGTAGGGAGTAATTTGTGGTTCTGTGTCTCGCCCAAGGACACTTCGCCATGTGGAGGTGGAGTCATGTAGGCCGGGAATCGAACTACCACCTGAGCCACAGCCGCCAAAATGCTAGAGACCAGCTGTTTCTGAAAAACTCAGACCAGGCCATCTGGCACCAACACCCATGTCACAGTCAAAATCACTGACATCACATTTTTCCCCTCATTCCTACATTTGCTGTGAACGTTAACTAAAACTCAAAACTGGCTGATTGGTTAATTGCATGAATGAGGGCTCTCAGTGTATGCCATTGACAATATTATCTTTGCCTTTTCTATGTTGATATAACAGAAGATATCACTGATATCATTTAAATGATCCCAATAATGACTATTTCCTTTTATTTGTGTGCTGTGATTATATTAACTAATATTACCATTCTGCTCGATTATGAAAAATCACAGCAACCAATATTATCGGTAATGAATTATTCACACCAGTGTTTCAAGGCTTTAACCATGTCACATTAAAGGTTCATCAGTGTTTAAAATATTGCAAGGCATACCAGTGACAATATGTAGCAATATAAGCACAGTAGGATATTATGTCGATACTTTCAATGAGCAAAAAAAGGTGTCGCTCCATTATGTCCATGTTACGCTGGCCTTAGTCTTTTCATGCACATTCACCTTGTCCTAGTTTATAGGTTATAGGCTGTATTTTTCCAGCATGCATCATGCCCATTTAGCACCATGTTGTCTCTCTAACCTCAGTGATTCTAAAATGTAGTCTCTGGCAATTAACTGGCATTTAATTGCTTTTTTCTATTATTGTTTTTGAGGGGGAGAACTGTGCTTAAAATGAGACTTTTATGATTGTATCAGCACTGAGTGCCCATTAAATAATCGTTACAGGATTCTGCAGTTACAGTATTAAGGAGCCCCATTTTGGATTGGTTTGGATAATGACATGAAACATGGAGTGAATTTAGATCTGTCTTGCTGTGTGCTTTACTGCAGTTTTCTATTGTAACAGCATTTGCTTGAAATTTGTCAAAACATTTGTCTAGTTCCAGAATGTACTTTGTCTTTGCAGTTTACTTGTGAGCATATATAATATATAGAATACACACACGTACTGGTTCTGTGGCTGGGTATTCATTGTGCCATCATAAAATTTGTGCTGGGGTCTAATATTTATTAAAAGCATTAAGACTAGGGGCAGTGGTAGTTTAGTGGTTAAGGCTCTGGGTTACTGATCAGAAGGTCAGTGGTTCAAGCCCCAGCACTGCCAGCTGCCACTGTTGGGTCCTTAAGCAAGGCCCTTAACTGTCTCTGCTCTAGGGGTGCTGTATCATGGCTGACCGTGCTCCCTGACCCCAACCTCCTAACATGCTGGGGTATGCGAAGAAAAGAATTTCACTGTGCTTCTACTGTAGATGTGAACAATAAAGACTCATTCACTTTTGGAAGAAGCCATCCAAAGGCTTGCAACATTTGAAAAAAAGTTATTTTAGGAGCACCGAATGAGACTTTCTGTAGCTGACTAATGTGTCTAGGATATAGATTCTAGACTCCCTCATACCATTAGATATGACGTGACTAAAATAAGAACCTAACAAACAGATTTTTAGTTGATGCAAGCACTCGTTTTAATTGAAGTTCTCATGGGTAATAAAATTAGCTAAACAGTTTTCCAGCATATCCAATGCTATATATGTGTGCTATGTACACTAATACATGTTTTATCACTTTGCAGTTTATTTGAGGTTGGAGTTGATGCATAAAATCTTACTTAAATTAGCTTAGCAAGTAGCACCAAGACAGCTCCAAATAAGTCACGTTGTATCATCTTTAACATACTTAAATAAAGCATATTTTGATAAATGTTTTAACTGTTGCTGATGTCGAATATTTTCTGGGTTTTGGTAGTTTCCTGAAAGCATTTCCATAAGACATGATCCACACTATTCACTATTGGCTAAGCATATATTATTTGCTTATAGGTAATGGTTGTAACTATTGGCACTCAGCTTTGCTAACTAGCTCTTAGTCTGTCTTTATTTTACCATTCACTAAAGCAAGCAAAGCCTAAGCCTCTATGTTTGAGATTAAGTCATTAAGTATGTATAATTTAGCCAGCCTGCTAGATGTGATAACCAGAGCATCTACATGTTAGAAAAATATTTACCCCAAATCAAGGTTTTTGAGCATGGTTGAGATCAACACTGCCAGAGTTAAAAATTGTGCTTGTTACTATGCTGTTGCTTTTATGTCAAGGTGATGTGCTACAGAGAATTGTGTGAGTTGGATCAAGCTTTTTCTGTGCTTTTCTCTTAGACAGTAGTGACAGACAGAAGAGGGTTGTAGACTCTTGTCCCATCTGGAGACCGAGAACCATGAGCCAGCAGCTCTTGGATAGTGATCCAATTGTCCAAGATGCGACGGTTGCGCTTCTTTGAACTCTTCTTTTGGCTTATCTCTAGAATGGAGGTAGGGGCCTGACCTGACTCCTGTTGGCCATCCTTCCCTGGGTCTTGGCCCCGATTATGGAGATAATCTAGTCGACATTGCATCATAAATTCACGTCGTCGACGTTGCTCGCGGGCCCTCAGCAACTGCTGCTTGCGCTCCTCTTTACTCCAGTACCGTCCCATTTTCATTTCACTTACAGCATCATCGTCAGTGGTCATGCCGCTACGCTCCTCACAGATCTTCATGGCGCGGGCCTTCAGCAGGCGATCACGGACAGGTCGTTTTACTACATAGCGTGTGCCATCACTACGGATCTTCACCTTCCACTCCATGCGTGGTGAGGCAGGTGTAAGCGGCAAAGGCAAATCTAAGGAATGTTTTGCTGGGCTGGTGTGAAGCATGGGGTTAAAAGTGCTGTTTGCTAAACTCATAGGGCTTGCCCGGCCACTACTGCCAACTGGAGCCTCACTCTCCCCTTCCACAGTTCTCTCCATAGTGGTCTCTGTGAATGAGGAGCCTAGCTGCATGCAGCTCTGGTAGCGCTCAGGCTTAGGTCGGTTAGAGTGATGTCTTCTGGTAAAGTAAGGACTAGATTCAGCACTATGGCCACCAGTTCTTTCATGAATGCTATTGGCTCTTGAGCTCCTGCCTTGTGTACCACCATCTGCTAATGAACGAGTGGTCCCCTCCCGAGACAAAGAGTGGAACTTCTGGTTGATATTGGTGTTCATGTGGAACTTCTTGTAGCTACTAGGTGAATAATTGAGAGTGCCACGACTCCTCTCACTCCAGCTGGGTCGGTCTCTGTGCCTTACCTGCAGAGGAGAACCAGACTCGTCTATCTGAGCGACAGGAGAGAGGTGATCACTCACCAAAGGTGTGCTCCTACAGCTTTCTCCTCCAGTGTTGTAAGCACTGCTGGTGTCCTTGTCTGATCGCTCTCTCTCAGGGAGTTCTTTGATATCTGACAGCTCATGGTGTGGGGACCCTTGTAGGTCAGTAGACCCCCTTGCTGATGCCTCCTCCTCCAGCAGCCATGCCTTCAGGCAGCGTTCTCGTAGCTGCTGCATCTTCTGTGCCCGAAGAATGTTCCGACACTTGAATTCCAGGTGCCGTAGCTCCTCCTCCAAGAGTGCCATCTCATGTGGAGTTAGGTTCTCATTAGAGTTTTCATCCAAAGACACCTCTTTCTTTTCTTCCTCCTCATCCTCCCCTTCTCCTTCCCTCGTCCTTTCTTCCTCAGTACTTTTCTCTGCATTGCCATCCTTCATATTTCTTTCATAACGACACTTGATCTCTAGCAGCTCTCTGTACCTCTCACACTCTTCTTCGGTCAAGCCGGGCATCATCATCGCACTCACTGGGTCATGGATGTATCCTCCCCCTGCACCACCACAATCCAAAGAGTCTGTGCTGAAGTGGAGTTCTCTGATATGGAGTAATGGTGATGGAGTATCCCCTCCACCTCCACTGCCCCTGCCAGGCCTGAACTTCCGGAGGCTGTGTGGTGTATTAGTGGTGTTGGTATTGGAGGCACTGGTCTGCTCGTCGCCAAGGAGTATATCGTGCTCGGATGATTCCTCATTCTTGGTGCTTTCATCTGTGCGGCCCACACCACTGTCCAGCTCCTGGCTGTTGTTGAGGGTGGCCAGACTTAGCAAGGGTGTTTCACTGTTTAGTGGGACCTCATGAATGCCCATCTGGCCTCTTTGCTGCCGATGATGGTATAGATTGGATAAGTGCGAGCTGTTTAGAGTGTCCACGCTCATGCCTACTGGTAGCTCAAAATCTAGGTCCTCAGGGTCCATTTGAGTCTCCATCTTTCATTTTTTAAATTCATGTCGCAGGAATGTGAATGGTATAAGAATAACGATAGTCCCATAATTTGTGTATATTTTATAGATTTTGAGGATGTTGTAGTTTGAGAGAGAAAAAAGAACAGAAGAAAATAGCACAAGGTTAAAACATCAAACAGGTGTAAAACATCAAATATTATTTATGCTCCAATAAAAGAATGCATGCAGTATCACATTTGAACACTAGATGGCAATATCAATATACAGTGCTACAGATACTGGGACTGCGTTGTTCAAGTGCTAATTGGCTGGTACTGGTACTCTGTATTAAAAGAAAAGAGGCACTGATTATTTTTGCTATCTGCCATGTCTCAAGTACATTGCACCTTCTTTCTTATAATCTTTATTTACTAAGCCTTTAATCTCTGCTTAATTTCTCCTTACTGCGTTCCACTCCAAATTTGGCAACTACCTTCCTTACCCCAACCCATCAATAATTACTTGTTCTTTTGTCTCGGTGGAGATGATAAAAACAAGAGAGGACATGCCGATTTTAACTCTTGGCAATTCTTTGCCTCACTTGTCAGCGTCTGTTTTGCTTTTATAGTTTTTGTTAATCATTTGCCTTTTTAAATGTTTTTTACAGGTTCCATTTTCCAGCTTAACGATAATTTTAAAATATGAGAGGGCCGGTCATGTCCCTAAAAGTTCAATTACAAAAAGCTTACCAAATGATAAAATCTGTCCCACGATGTGCTACCATTGTATCTTTTGTCTTATATTCTACAGCAATCTCATCTCCCGTTCCTCTTTGTCCTCTCCTCATTTCTTTTTAATGACGCTATCTGTAGTCTGTACTAAAAATGTATTGTTTTTTTCTCTCTCTACAGTTCTCTTCATCTTCTCCTTGTGGAATAGCATTAATGGAACTGCATTAAAGCCTTGACAGACATCAGTAAGAGTGATCACATGATTCAGTCATGACTGATGTGAGTGCTCAATTTCCCTCCTGTCAGCAAAATAAACCATTCATTTTGGGATCTCTTGTCAGTAGTCGATGGAGCAGATGTATTAGCTGTGCACCGGGCATGGACAGTTTGAGCGTGTGTGTGTGTGTATGTGTGTGTATGTGTGTGTATGTACTGTGTGTACGTATGCATACATGTGGAGTACTGTATCATATCTATATCAATATTTGTGTTTACCTCCATCTCTGGTCTGGCCAGTAGCAGTGAAAAATTTGTGCTATCTTCTCGGGTAAGGATGGCCACTGCTTCTTCTCTATTCTGGACGTCAACTCCATTTATCTGGAACACAAGGGATCGTCACGAAGACTGATCAGTGAATAGAGTAACATCCTCTATAAAGTCATGACTGCAGCTGAGAAGTACACTGAACAATGTGGCACATTCTATTCCAGTTTTGTCAACTCCAAAACACCTTCATAGGAATTTGTTGTGTATAAAAATAGGCTCCAACATTGCTATGGACCCACAGAGGACCTGCTGATGATTAAAACTTGGCAATTTGTGGAAGGATGTTTCACAAGTAATAATTCATTTTCAGTCATCCATTCATTCATCTTGAGTAACTGCTTTATCCTGTCAGGCACACATTGGATCCAGAGGCTATCCCTAGAGCATTGGGGACGGTTTGCAAATATATCATATAGTAGATGAGACACCAGTTAATTGCAGGACACCATGCACACACTTGTTCAGACCTAGGGGCAAGTTGGCATATCCAATCCACCTACTGGTATGTAGGATGAAACCGGAGAACCCAGGAGAGACCCACAGAGACACGGAGAACATGCACATAAACTCCACACGGACAGTAACCTGAGCTCAGGATTGAACTAAGGACCCTTGAGCTGTCATGTATGTTGGGATAATGTAGTGGAATTATTATTATTTTTTAATCCCTCTAACACCCTCTAACAGATTATTGAGTTTGTCCCACTCAGGGAATCTTTAAAGGACCTTTATTTTATTATCTTCCCTGAGGTGTCATTATAATATTAGTAATGTTTCGTTACACAAAAACATAAATTTAGTCATTTATGGCCTTTTTCCACCCTGTCTCTGACCCTCTGGCTGAAATGATAGTTTTTTGTGTCCTTTACCTTTAAGACTTCAATGTAAGCACTCACTGCTTTGATTGGCTAACATCTTTGCCTATGAATTAATTATCAGCGTCCCCTGCCATAGCACGTGCGGAACTGTTTTCAGCGACTGAGCACCAGTGGGCGGAGCCAACGGTGAGATGAAATAGGTGTCGATGTCTTGCTGTAGGGGCAATGTGCAAATGTGTTTGCCCATGTGATGTCACAAATCTCGCAACATCCAAACGAGCCATTTTTGGAGCTTGGTTAAATAATTGCACTTGTTGCACTGAGGAGGATGTATTAAGCTATGAAACTTGCAGGACTAATGGAACAATGACCTCTTATATGTCAAAAGATCATCAAAGGAAAATTAGATTTTTCATGTCATGATCCCTTTAAATATTTTGTTGAATCCTGTTGTTTTAGAGTGTGGAAATCTTCATCAATACTTCACCAATCGTTTTGTTTTATAATAGTCTCCTTTTGAACACACTTACCTGCAGTATTCGGTCACCCTTTCGAATGCGTCCATCTTTAGCAGCTATACTGTTGGGATTGACCTGGAAAAAATGAAATGAGCAGTCAAGTGAAAATTGCATATCTGCAGTTTGGATATCACCACATTACAAATGAGTTTTCATTTACCTCCCCTACGTAGATACCCTGATCCTCCTCATCATCAGTGCGGTAGCACACTGTCAAGCCAAGCTTGTTCTGATGACTGGACTTATATAGCTCCACTTCCTAACAGAGAGAAATGGCAAGCTCACAGCTGGGCACAGATCAAACACACTGCCTCACATGCTGAAATCTAAAAAGCAATTAAATCTCTTGCTGATAGAATATTAGGATGTAATTCAATATTTGGAAGCTGCATTCAAACCTCATATTCCAGCTCTTCTTGTCGATCTACTTCATGGTTAGCAGCATCAAGGTAGTCATTGGGATCAGCAGCGTCATGCTCCGGAGTGCTATAACGAGAGACAGTTAACACTGTAACCCACCTGAATTTAACAATGATATGTTACTGAAGGCAGCATTTCCACATACTGCTTCTTCTTTTTTCTCTGTAATGAGCTATTTAGGACAGAATTTATGCAGGAGACAGAAGTCACAGAAGAGCCCTCAAAACAGTATTTAGCATATAACAGGCATATAACAGCCTTATGTTTGTGGGAACCGCAGTAAAAATATCTGATTTAGCTACATATACAGCTGTTTGTTTATGGTAATTTGTTGACACCGTAGCTGCTGAATGCTGATAAAGGAAGACATTACGCTGTAGTTGCTACTTTAAAATTCATAAATGCAAAGGCGGTGGAGACAAAGGCATACGATGAATAGTTGTTAATGTGCTTTTTGCAGTTTTGTTCTCTGCAGAATGAATATGCTATAATGTGTCTGTGGTTCCATGTTTCTACAGACTGAAATTTTCATTGCATCATCCCACTTTTTTTCTATTATGCGGATTACTTTTTTTGTGTGCTGGGTAACATTGTTATGGTTGACGATGCAAGCAAGGGAAAGAACATGAGCCAGCGAAAGAAGCAATAAAACTGAGATTACTCCTGTGACTCCTGAGAGCAGCATGAGCAGAGAATGAAAATTGAACTGAAAGAATTTAAATGTCGGCGCACACTGGAATAAAATGAGGTTCAATTATAATTAAATTAAAATTGTCCATTCTTAAACGGAGCCACATAAAAGGATGGACAGTAATAATAATTTTTAAAAAACTAACACTTTCATCAAAAACCTCTAACCAAGCTGGATGCATATTATTTGCTTATTTAATTAGTACATTATGAACATAGCGAGCTGGAATAGCTCTAGAATGATGCTCATAATAGAAAGGCTTGGCTTGTATAAACCAGCTGTGCTTCCAGCTGTTCTGCATCATCCAGACCCTGATTTGATCAGCGTGCCTATAGTATCCATTCCACAAGAATAAAGCACATTCAGCAGTATTTAGTGTATGAAACGCACTCACAGGTCATTGAGCAGGTATGACTCCACCATTGGGGGCAGTGGAGGAGATGGAGGAGGTTTGGGAGAGCTGCAGCCAGTGTAGTTCCCTCGACCAGCACCCAGAAAGTTCTGAAAGCTGATGTCTGTTTGCGTGGAGTTGTCCACACAGTCTGTGATGGCCATAAGTCTGGCACTTCCTGTGGCAGTTCCTGCTTTCCTCCTGTGTCCCTTCCGGACCACTTGAAGCAACAGAGGATCATGGGAATGGCCATCCTTTTCTTGGGATAGGTGTGATGTTCTTCTACCTTTAAGCTGATAAAGAAAGGTTCAAAGGTATGAGTGATTAAGAGGATGATTTGTAGCTGTCTATATAATGATGAAGTGTTTGATCTAACATTTTACAAAGCAATAAATATATGTACATTTTAATTTATGTAATAAAAATGACCAGGTACAACAATCTTCTAGACTTCTATTCTCTTTTACCTATATCAAAATGTACACCCATGTCCACTTTATTAGGAACACCTGTTCACCTGCATATTCATGTAGTTCTCTAATCAGCCAATCACAATGCAAAAAATCAAGCAGATACACGTCAAGAGCATCAGTTAATGTTCTTATCAAACATCAGAATGAAGAAAAAGTGTGATGTCTGTGACTTTAACTGTGGCATGGATAATGGTACCAGATTGGGTTAGTTTGAGTAGTTCAGAAACTGCTGATCTCCTGGGATCAACAGTCTCTAGAGTTTGTTCTGAATGGTGTGAAAAAACAGAAATAAAAAAAACCATTGAGTGAGTAACAGTTCTGTGGGTGGAAACGTGTTGTACATAAGAGAGGTCAGAGAGAAATGGGCAAATTGGTTCGAGCAGACAGGAATGATATAGTAACTCAAATGATCAATTTTTATTACCATAGTGACCAGAAAAGCATCCCTGCATGCCCCAAACATCAAACCATTAGGTGTATGAGCTACAACAGCAGAAGACAACAATTAGTTCCACTCCTGTCAACCAAGAACAGGAATCTGAGGCTATCATGGGCACAGACTCACCCAAACTGGACGGCTGAAGATTAGAAAAAAACATTACGTGGTCTTTTTCCCGTTTTCAACTGTCCAGTTTGAATGAATCTGTGGCCATAATAGCCCCAGATTCCTGTTCTTGGTTGACAGGAGTGGAACTAATCGTTGTCTTCTGCTGTTGTAGCTCAATCCACTTCAAGGTGGAGTTTTGATGTGTTGTGTGTTCTGAAACACTTTTCTGCTCACCATGGTTGTGAAGAGTGTTTATTTGAGTTACTGTAGACTTCCTGTCAGCTCATCCTCTGATCTCTCATCAACAAGTTGTTTCAGCCTGCAGACCCTCTGCACACAGGATGGTTTTTGTTCTTCCTCCATTCTGTGTCAACTCTAGTGACTGTTGTGTGTGAAAATCCCAGGAGATCAATCCCAGTCCATCTGATACCAACAACCATGCCAGGGTTAAAGTCACAGAGATCACACTTGACCTGTATGTGCTTTATTTTATTCATTGTGCTGCTGCCACATAATTGGTTGATTGGATAACTGCATGAATGTGCAGTTATATAAGCGTTCCTAATAAAGTGGATGGTGAGATTATATTATAATAACATAAAACTATTACATATTATTGGAATTATTACTACTCAAGCAAATTATGGCCTGCCTTTGACAGAGGTTTCCCAGTGTGCAAAATTATGTGGATTTATCATATTTTTAGGCTGAGAAAAATCACTTGGCTCGTGGCAAAGAGGTCAGGAAAATGTCTGATGAAAATAACATTAGTAACCAATATAGTCCCAGGAAACTTGAGACTTTCAGACTTTAATTGTCATCTAAGAAAATGTCTGGTTTTAATAATCAGTAGCTGTATAATAGTATGTAAACTGACCATCAAAGATGAACTGAGACATTCTATTATATTATGATTTCTGTCTTTGGTTGAGTTAATCATTCATACTGTACATGTTTACCTATAACATGTCAAGTAGTTTTGAATGATCCCTATTTTAAAACTACATGATCTTTCAATTCTATATTAGTAATATGAATCGTATACTTCAACCTTTATTTCAGCATCAATGGGACGCATCATGTTGCCCTTCTGTTGAAAAGAACAAATAAACCCAAGTTAAAGTTTCTGAAACAGGGGGGAAACAATCATTTATACATAGCAATATTTTATATGGGATTATAATTACATGTTAAATATTAACATAGATTTCTGTTGAACAAGGCATTACGGTATTTAAAATGTGACCAAACAGATGAGTAACATCACCACATATCCAGTATACCATCAAGACAAAATGCATCTTCAGCATTGTTTCAAACATCCTCACTATCTCTACTGTCATATTTGTTTTCTTTTTGCACTACGTTGCCTCTTTGCCAATTTTCCACTACATTGCCTCTTTGCCAAGTTGTTAGATTTCTACATGAGAACCAATGGGAATATGCATTAACCATTTTCGTGATGCAAGCCTTCATCCCCAACACCCTCCCTCAGTCCTGATCAAAATATTTCACACATAACTTGATTTACACTGCAGGAGTGCCGTCCTCAATCCTCAATCAATACCAGCTTAATCCTGCTGAAACCTTTACCATGACCTCCGTTTCATTTCTCTGGTTCTGCTCATGCTCCCCATAACTGACCCCTGGAGATCTGGACTTCATCTCAGTCCTTCGTAGTATTTGAGTCGATGCCTTTGACTGTCCAAATGAGAGAGTAATCCATTCATTATCCCTGTGTGTATGTAGGATTATTGATCATGTTGCTGGGCTTGATTAAAAATAGCTGGTTTGCACACTGTTGTTGGAGCATGATGAAGTGCAAGACTACACTGATTGTTTTCCTATATATATATATATATATATATATATATATATATATAATTTTTTTTTATTTTATTTTATTTTTTTTTACGGTTATGACACTTGTGATGAGCAGGTATTTTTAGCTTCCTTTAACAATTTGCAATTGAATATTGCAGTGGTGGCTCAGTGGTTAAAGGCTCTGGGTTACTGATCAGGAGTTCAAGCCCCAGCCTACTACTGTTGGGCAAGGCCCTTAACCCTCAATTGTTCAGTTGTATAAATGAGATACATGTAAGTCGCTCTGGAGATGGGCATCTGCCATAAATGTAATGAGATAAATTTTAGAATCCTAGCCATGTTTGTTTTTTTATAAAGGTGTCTGTGTAGAACTCATGCTGTTGAGATGTTTTGCCAAATCACATATTTATCTACAAATTGTGTGATGGAATTTATTCTGTACTATTAAATGGGACACAGTGTACTCCAGGACAAGGCTGTTTGACAAAACAAAGCCAAGAGACAGCAATTACCTCTCTTTATAGCTTAATACACCTTTATTGACCTTCACGCATTATATTTACCCCTGTGGAATAAGTGCATATCTAATGAAGCCGGCTGCCATATACAGACATTAGCATTCACACCGGCTTTCCTCGTATTCCTTACTGTGCGTGTCAAAATCACGATGTGAAGCATTCCATCACTTGTTTAATTCTTTTTAATCTTTCCTGTGTACAACAATGCAGATAAGACTTGCTATGTTATCGTTTCCAGTGGTGGGGTCTAAAAAAAAACGAGTTTGGTTTTTCTATTTATTGAAATGGATGATGTTCCATTTTTTTCATTTGGTTTTTAATTTTCACTCTTTTCACAGTGCTCTTGACCCAATTGTATGTCAAGCGTGTATTTTTATAAAGGTTGGACACATTTTGGTTAACTAGGTCATTTTTTTCCTAATCACTATTTATTGTTCACTAAAACATGCTGCTCTCTCATCCTTTTAACCTTTCTTGCCTTGCCTTTTATCTCTATCTATCTCTCTGTGTCTCACTATCTCAAGCATAGAATGAACCTTAACCTCCATTAATGTAGAGGTTCTACTGATGTTCTTTGAACTGGACAGAAGTGAACATGATGGACGTTTTGTCTGCATTTGTACGGGGCTAGGGGTTGTGCTGGGAATGGGGAAGCGCTGTAAACAAAGGTTACTGTTGTCTTAATATCATCATTTAGTTGAATTTAAGAGTGCTAGGGTGGAGAAGAGTATTGCATCTTCTTTTCTGCTCTTGGTGAGCAGAGTCAAAGGTAAATACAGTACTGTGCGGATTTTGTTTAAGTACAAACTATGTTATAGATTTTTATTTCATGAAATTCAAGTTAGTACAAAAACATTTGAGATTTCCTAACACTAGTTTTCTAGCAAAAAGTTAAATGTCACAGAGAAATGTTTGTATGTCAGTAAAGAAAGCAGCATATTACGTAAGAGACCACTTTTCAGACAAAAAAAACCACACACACACGCAATGAAAGCTGCTTTGTTTTGCTGCAAAAATAAGAAGCAATTGCGACAGTCAAAGTCTCCAGAAGAACCGTGTCTGGATCTGCAAGATGCTCGATAAACCTTACAGCTCATTTCCTTATAAAACTGCACAAATTAGTAGTACCTGAGACTACAATTTTTTTTAAACAAAGGGTCATCATACCAAATTTTGACTTTGTTTCATTTATTACTGTTTACTGCTCTTTATAGTATTTTTTTAAATATAGAAACAGGTAATTTCATTATTTTTTAAGATATCTTTGCCCTACAGCATTTCTTTGTATGTGCCAAAGACTTTTGCACAGTACTGTATTTCTGTAATGTGTCTGTGTGTGTGTGTGTGTGTGTGTGTGTGTGTGTGTGTGTGTGTGTGTGTGTGTGTGTGAAGCAGACTTGGATGTGTGGTGCTGCGCCTCTGCCTGAACACTATGGTGAAAAAGCATATAAGTCTTTCTTAATTACCCCAGTTGCCAAGGCAACCACATCCCATAGAGATGCATTTGATAGAACTTGTTGTTGGGGAGGGGGAGATAGAAAGAGAGAGAGAGAGAGAAAGAGAGAGAGAGAGAGAGAGAGAGAGAGAGAGAAACTGCCAGAGAAACCGACTAGATATGGAAGGTGGGGGTGCATAAAAGATTAGTAAAGTAAGAGCGTACTTGACGCATATTGGAACAGCTCAAAATGCAGCATCAATTCAATGGATTTCAATCAAGACACGTGCATTTAATCCTCATTACAAGCCTGGTGTGTTGCGGCAATTAGTTTAACTTGTTAGCAGAAAAAGAGCTGTTAAATAAATGACATCAGCCTCACTGCTGGCTGCTGTTTCCTGTGAGCGTTGCTAGAAGAACCTATTGGTCATGTTTCTTGATGACAGTAAAGAATGACTTCAGTAGACCATCTCTATTTCTAGCCTTCTATATTGTTATACTATGGGTCAGAGAGAAGAGCAACCACACCGGCAGACTCGCAAAGGATGAGATAGAGAGGGGACGAAGAGAAGTGACTGATGTCTGTACTGAACTGGTGTACGTGACTATCAGGCTATCCTCGAAGGACATTAGGTGCAAAGCTAGATGTCTCTGTCTCCTTGATCAGTGAAGAATGTCATGGTACATGAACTACATAAGGGATGCATCCAAAGAATGATTAACGATGTGGCTGTCTACCCACGAATACAGTGAACCTGATTTATTAAAGCATTTAATCCAGGAAGATATGTTTGGTTTTCAGGTTTTGGCATCACATTTGTATTCCATGCTTGATCAAGTCATTGAACTTGGTATGTGACAAAGCGATTCGTTCTAATCGGCTTAATGTGTTTTGTTTCAAATGTTTTCATCTGGAACGGAAATGTGAATAGAAACATTACAATGAAATGCTGAGGAAGAAGTCCACACAATAAAGACAAACGATGGCTCCTGGCTGTCTCAGCTAGTGATCATTTATCATTCTCCACCATACCTCAGAGAACGCATATATACATGCGGTATTTCATTCATTTTCTTGATTCAGAATGCCTCCAAGCATTGTTGCCGTCTGGCTGGAAAGAGTTAAGAGGTCTCCGAGCACTTCCTCTCATCAGTGAGCATCATTTTTTAAGGGGGCTTACGTGCTGAGGGCTCCATGTTTCATGCTGAAAAACTAGCTATGGAACGAAGCACACAAGGTACCTCGGGCAGTGGAAGGGTAGTAAAAGGGAAATTGTACAGATACTGGCGAGATGAAGCAGCAGATCCCTCTCAAATTTTAAACAGCACAATTCCTCCAAAACATCACGGGCTGGGGAGTGAAAATTGCCAACAGGATAAAAATCAGCAGCCAAATCAAGCCTTTACAATAATGCTTGTCTAAATGAGGAAATGGAGAGTCATAAGTTCAAAATGTCTGTTCTTGTTTTAATATAGTATGTTGTTTCTAAAGAATTGTATTAGAATTGGACTTGATGGGTGTTTTAAATCATACTCTACCTTACATTTCAGATGGTATGGAGAATTTAAAAGGGCTCTCAGGTATAAAGCAAGAAAACAACAACCATTATTGTGGAGAGATACTACATAAACATTTCAAGCTTGTTTTCTAAAAGGAAGCATGGAATGAAATGTGTTGTGTTGGATAATATCAAGGCTAGAGCAATGCTGAATGGTGTATGTGTTATCAGGAAACATGAGAGAAAGCACATAAACCCATTGTTTACCAGCCAGCTTCACCCCATTATTCCCTCAAGAAGCTGAGTCAAGTGTGAATACGGCTGCAAAAGACAGTACCGCTAAAGAAGCACATGTATTCTCACCTGGAACATAATCCTGTACTGCTCCTCAGGCCGGTTTACTACACACATGTTACAGCCCATCTTTGTTTGAGTTGAGTTTTGTTTTTTTCCCTCTGATTCTCTGCTATGAAAGGAACAAGGGCTTTAGTCGAGTTCTGGAGATCCCTCCCTACAGGCTAAAACTCTGCTTTCCATGAAAAGCCTTTGAAGTTCTGTTCTCAGCCTGTTCCTCAGCTTCAGTCAGAATTTCAGTGCGAAGTAGGATTACAGAATGCCTTCAGAAAAGTCCAGGAGGGAGAAATTCAAGTCTCTTGCAAAAGAGCTCGTCAACAAGGATGGATGGAAGCAATGGTTTGTGGTTTGGTGACTTGGTTAAATCTAGGCACTCCAAAACACTGTGGTTGTGTAGTAGATTTGTGCCTTTGCCATTATATCATGATTTATTGTCTGTCAGCATTGCAATGTAAATGACTGAATACTGGAAAATGAAATGGAGTCCTTGAGGCAAACCCTTATCATTTAACTTCGATCTTGGTTATATATTTTGTTCGCATCCATATTAATTCCCTTCTGTATTTACTCACACTTCATAATCTGTTTAGGTTAAGCTATGGATACTGTCTGTAATATATGTTGTATTTACCAGGTAGATGTCAGAATTCCCTGCTAAAATAACTGCAGTCTTGGATTCATTGTGCCATTATCAGAAAGTACAGATATACGCAGTCTATCATCTTTCTACAGCATGCATATGTCGCCTTTCACTAACTGGCGTTCTGCAACCTTTTCACTGGAATAGAACTTGACCTGTTGAGTTTAGCTCCTTTGCTTTACGTATCCCATGCAAATGTCCAGACATTTCTCTTGAAATAAAAACACGCATTAATGTTTCAGAAGCATATTTCATGAAGCATCTCTAAATGTAGCAATTGAGTGATTTACAAATGTCTCATTCTCAACTAAGACAATGGGATGCCTTTTCTGTTCCACACTCTGACTCTCTTAAACACGGATCCCTGTCAATCAGCAATCACATCTTGTCCACTTTTCACTAACTGCGGAGGGTGCATCCCAGAGACTGGATGAGTGACTACACCTGTCAGAGCACGTCTGAAGCAGTCCCCCACTGCTTCCCCCACTGACTCCCTCTTACACACTCTTCCTCTCTATCTCTTTCACTCCCTGTCTTTTTATGGTTCTACAGATTTAGAACTGACTCCTTGGGTGTGTATGGCATCAAATACACAGTTAATGTAACAGAGTTCTGGAACAGAGAGTCATATGAAAAGCATGATATGATGCACTGGGTGAGAATGAATGATGATGTTTATAGCAAGATTGTCATTGAACCCCAGTCATGGTTTACAAGTAAATGGACAAGATGTGTGAGATGTATCCATATTCCATCAAGCCCTGACAAACCCAGGTCCAGGGTGTATTCCTTTTTGTGGAAGGAAAAAGCCAGGTGCCATTGGGCAGAGAAAAGGCAACTGGTGATGAGCCACCACCTCTTTTTATCGTTCTTGTCCTCCCTTCTTCCTAATGCAGAAGTGTAATGTAATCCAGCGTAGAGCAATGAGCTGAAACGCTTTTCCAAAGAGAAAATCTGGATCAAGTGTGCAGTCTGTCGGCACAGAAGACAGACGGTCCAGCAGTAATCCACAAGACGGATCCTCTTAGGCTGCGCTAGAGCAGTGCTGATGACAAGTACATGTGTGTATGTGTGTAGAGGGAGGAAGGCAGAGCTGCTCGGTGACATAAAGTGTGCAGATCAGCACCGCTGCACGCGCCAGAGACCATTATGGCTTTCCAGCAGCTCTCTCTCTCTCTTTCCTCTCACTGCAGCACCAGCCAATACTCAGCAGCCTGCTCACCCCCCCCCCTCTCCCCACCTTCCTTCTTCTCCTTAACCCCCCCCCTTACATTTCTCCACCATTCCCACATTTACTGCTCTCTCTCTCTCTCTCTCTATCCATCACCTGTGCCTCCGTTTGGCACTCCAACTCTTTGTTGCTTGCTGTTTGACATAGCAGGAGCTTGTGTGCTAGTAGAATATATTAAAACACACACACACACACACAGAGTGCACATTATTGCTGCATATACCAGACCTGCATGCTCATGAGGAATAGCTCTCTAACCAGGAAACAATTGGCTGCATACTAAAAAAACACAGCAGATATTTTACATCGGTCCGAAATATGTGTAAAGAATGTGTCCTCATATCATATAGGATGTGTGTGGGTAGAGACTGTAGAACCGATGATAGCTCACACCTCCACCTTGCCACTAAAGCAAAGCATTATTCACAGAACCGTCTGCCTACAGCAATGCCACAGTAAATTAGATCTGATGGTGTCCCCCTGTGAATTGCAGATATCTTTTTATATAGCTCCATCCCTATGCAACCCTTCTGCACCACTGCACTCTGGGTAAAACCATTTTACGGAGCCAACTGTGATCCCTGCAGCAGCTTAGTGCAGAGGAACACAGATTATCACACGTAAACCAATAAAATGAAAACACCCCTGTTACCTTTCTCCCGGGTGTTCTCTCTCTCTCTCTCTCTCTCTCTCTATCTCTCACTCACTCACTTGCTCTCTCTCTCTCTCTCTCTCTCTCTCTCACGCTCTCCATTTCCCACTCACTCACCTTTAACTCACAGTATAACTCGTATCATATCTTCAAGCTTCTCACCATTCGTACAAGTATCACAGGGTATTGATTTCTCTGATATTCCTTCACTTTGTGGTAATTTACCCGGATCACAGAGCCCACAGCTGAATTTATAGTAGTGTTGGGTGACCTGTTAGTTGAACATTATTTCTGTTTTTTGATTGCTTTGGTTTTTGCTGTTATTGGAAGTTGGGGGATGGTGTTTGGTATCTAATGTTCTTTTGTGCAAATAAAATGAGATCTCCATTTCTGTTCCACTTTCACTCAAAACATAAAATAAACACGTCAGTTTAATACCAATTAACCAGTGTCATTTTACAGTGTGGAAATGCGCAATTTACAGTCACTTCAAGATGAATTGAGCCTCTGTTTATCCCAGATCATCACAGGAAACATCAGAGTGATATACATTGTTTATGGGCATTCAAGATAACATCTGTTGAATGGTTAGGCCAAACTGAGACTCCGCCTGATTCTTTGCTCACTGTGATGATAGACAGACAGACAGACAGACAGACAGACAGACAGGAAGTCAGAGAGATAGATATATAGACAGGCAGACAGACAGGCAGGCAGGCAGGCAGGCAGATAGATAGATAGATAGATAGATAGATAGATAGATAGATAGATAGATAGATAGATATACAGGCAGACAGACATATATAGATAGATAGATAGATAGATAGATAGATAGATAGATAGATAGATAGATAGATAGATAGATAGATAGATAGATAGATAGATAGATAGATAGATAGATAGATAGATAGATAGATAGATAGATAGATAGACAGACAGACAGACAGACAGACAGACAGACAGACAGACAGACAGACAGACAGACAGACAGATAGATAGATAGATAGATAGATAGATAGATAGATAGATAGATAGATAGACAGGCAGACAGACAGATAGATAGATAGATAGATAGATAGATAGATAGATAGATAGATAGATAGATAGATAGATATACAGGCAGACAGACAGATAGATAGATAGATAGATAGATAGATAGATAGATAGATAGATAGATAGATAGATAGATAGACAGGCAGACAGGCAGACAGACAGATAGATAGATAGATAGATAGATAGATAGATAGATAGATAGATAGATAGATAGATAGATAGATAGATAGATAGATAGATAGACAGGCAGACAGACAGATAGATAGATAGATAGATAGATAGATAGATAGATAGATAGATAGATAGATAGATAGATAGATGAGTTGTGAGGTATGAGAGAAATAAGATGCTTTGACTAAATGTGTGTTGTGATGACGTCACATGACGCGTCTTGGCCCAAATCTGCAGTAATTTAGAAAAAGTGCAAGCTACTCCGAATATTGCAGCGTTTGCTTGATTTTGCGTTCATTTCTGCGATCGCAAAATCCTGGAGAGAATGCTTAGTTAGACCTGATGACTACAGCACTATACAGCCTACTCTGAAGCTGTAGACTGATGGCTCATCTGCAATACAGAATCCCGCTGAAGATACTTCTAAGTCTCCTGGTCTTCTCTGCAAATTCCCAACAACAGATTAACTTTTTGTTTTAATAAATATCTTAATACGTAATATTATTTAGCTCAAGTTCAACTGCAGTGAGAGAGAAAGCGAGAAAGGTTATTTAAGATGGTTGCAACACCATGTCATATTTTGGTTTTAATAACTGTCAATTTAATATGTGTGGCACTCTGGGAATTCCATTCAGATATTCCTAAAAAAAATGTTTTTATGCCAAGAAAACATAAATATATCTTCTCAAAACAGTACAGAGGTGGTTTTATTTAAATTTTATTTTTCTAACCTTGTCTTGGCAGTCTGCCTGCAAAGATCATGTCTTAAGGATAAGAAGACGGTTTTTCACAGACGTGGTAAGAACAGGCAGTCTGCCTAAAGATGTCAAAAATCTCACAAGCTAAGTGTTATTTTCTCACAAACTAATCATGTTTTTGGAAAGTTACATGCCATAGTTAAACAGACATATGTGTAATCAATTCAGATTCTGACTGTCAAAATGTCTTTTGTGCTACTGAGCAAGTATTACATTATCGTTTATAATACATGGACATTTGGTCAACCTGGCATAAATGGTCATTCTCTGCTGCTACAACAGAAAACCATGGCTTCAAGTAACATCTAATCAAACTGATTTGAACATAATTCCTATTCAAGTGACACAACAATTCTGCACTGATTCTGTGATACTTCATAACAAACTCAGCATCGATAAGTCAGCTTTCATGTCATAACGTTGCCACCATGAATAAAATATTAATAAAAATCTACCCCCAAATGAACACCAAACTCAGGCTCTCACACACGTATGTTATATGGAAAGATATGACTTGGCAGCTCTGCTTGACTGACTCACTAAATAGGCTTAGGGATAAAGCTGTACTCTCTTCCTTATCTAAATACAAGCGTTAGTATTCATGAAGCCCAATAACACAATGCATATTGCACTGAATTGTAATCCACATTAGCACACTGCTTCACTGCGGCACTGATGAGCATTAATGCAAATTGGAAAATTTACTTTGAACGTATGAATGGTTTTCCATTTCAACACACTAAGACATATTTGCATCATACTTCCTTCTACTGTTAGCTAAAATAGTAACCCTGTTTATTACAGTCCCCAAAGTATTAACTTAAATATTAACTGGATTAAAATGAGTTCCACAAATAAATTATAGAGTGCTGTGAAAAAGAATTGATTTCTTCTGTTTTCGTGTATATCTCATACTAAAACAAAATCTAAGATAAAACAATGGCAACCTGAGTAAACACAGTTTTTAAATGATAATGTTATTTATTGAAGTAAGAATGTTATACGATACCAAATGGGCTTGTGTGAAAATGTATTTGCTACATATTAATTCTCTACATCTATGAAATTGCATTCATAATGGGGTTCAGCTTGACTAGATGCAAGCAGGCCTGATTACCGACCTCCCAATATTCCTCCAAGAGCACAGCAACTACTCATCCAGCAAGTCACAACATCAAAGGACCTACAGGCCTCTCTTGCATCAGTAAAGGTCACTGTTCATGACTCCACTATCAGAAAGACACTGGGCAAAAATGGAGTCCATGAAAGGTGAAAACCACTGCTAACCCAGAAGAACATTAATGCTGATCTGAATTATGCCAAAACACACCTTGATGATCCACAAACCTTTTGGGAGAATGCTCTGTGGATAGATGAGTCGAAAGTGGAACTGTTTGTGAGATGGGGGTCCTGTTACATCTGGCATAAACCAAACAAAGAATTCCACAATAGGAATATCAAACCTACGGTCAAGCATGGTGGTGGAAGTGTGATGGTGTGGGGATGCTTTGCTGCTTCAGGGCCTGGGTAACTTGCACTAATTGAGGGAAACATTAATCGTGCTCTCTATCAGAAAATCCTAAAGGAGAATGTCCAGTCCTCAGTCTATAAGTTGAAACTCAAACACAACTGGATTATGCAGCAAGACAATGATCCAAAGCATAGGAGTAAGTCCTAATCCTAGAAGTAAGTGAAAGACTGATCTCCAGTTATCAGAAGCATTTGGTTGCAGTTATTGTGGCTAAAGGTGACACGACCAGATTTAAAGATTAAGAGGGCAATTAGATTTTTCACATTGGTGATAGGTGTTGGTTAACTTTTTTTGCTTCAATAAAATACATAAATAAATAAAAACTGTATTGTATTGTGTGTTTACTCAGGTTACCTTTGTTTTATGTTGCATTTTGTTTGAAGATCTAAAACTATTTAGTAAGCCGAGTCATATACAGTAGGAAAAGCCATTGATAATGGTAGTAATTAAATATTAATTTCTTGTTAATCTTCTATTTTTTTCTGTTAATTAATTTCCAGACTTATGCAGTTTTAATAATTATAATTACATTATGTAAGCTCTGTTTGAAAAGAATCTATGTTAACTCAAATTATAGGCTAGATTATATATGAGACTTTTGATTATTGTACACTAATATATGACTTGGTTGGTTGTTAATGTACAGTATATGGACAAAAGTATGTGGACACTAGACCATCACATTCATGCTTGTTGAGCGTCGCATTCCAGATTTAGTCCACCGTTGTTATAATAACCTCCACTACAAGGGAAGTTTTTCCACTAGATTTTGGAGAGTGGCTGTGGGGAATTTCCCATTCAGCGACAAGAGCATTAATGAGCTCAGGCACTGATGTAGGGCGTGAAGGCAAACACACACACAATCAGCGTTCCAGTTCATCCCAAAGGTGTTGATTGGGGTTGAGGTCAGGGCTCTGTGCAGGTCATTTGAGTTCTTCCACACAAACCTTGGTAAACCATGTCTTCATAGACCGTGTTTTGTGCACAGGGACATGTTGGAACATATCTAGGCCCCTTAGTTCCATTGAAGCAACATTTCGGAGAAGACAAAAGAAACAGTCCCTGAAGCAGAGTGGATTGACTGGATGGGAGAGAGGGATGTCAGTTACTGAGGGATAAAAGCAGAGCACCCATGTGTGCTGGACCTTCAAAAGATAAGAGATTCCTTTCACCAAAATGAGTTTAGAGTTCTAGATTATGTTCCTCAGGCTACAGTGAAACGAAAATGTCAATCTCTTTTTCCAATTAGCCAGAGTCAAATGCTGTCAAACTACAAGAAACTGACCGATTGCATCATATTCCTGTTTCTTTCCAAGAAATGACCAACTGGCTTTACTATCTCTGTAATATACTCTATTAACATGCTTGGTGTCAAATATACATACACATAACTCGATTTAGGTTTGTGGCTTTTGTTAGGTTTGTGGGTTTGACTGTCAGGTGTCCACAAACTTTTGGCAATATAGCGTATATTCTCCATTATTTCTTGACACACTAAAGATTAGTGCATGTATTCATTCATAATTATGATAGCATTAGTTAGGTATTAATACACTTTATTTTTGTAAAGAGTCAAGCTCTAAAACAATGGGTAATTACATTTACATTTGCAGCATTCAGCAGATGCTCTTATCCAGTATAACGTACTGAAGAAGAGGATTTAGTACAGCAAGAAAACACGTCACATTTATTTATAAATTTGTGATTATTTTGGATAAGTCCAAGCCAGTTTATGTAAACTACCTGCATATGCCACAGAGATTCTAACTATTAATAAGGTAAGTGAGCAGTACAATACACAGCTGGTTCATTAATTTGGGCATAATAAAAGTTGAGCATCAAGAGAGTTTAACTAAATTATTTGGAAATAGACTGATAGTTTCTAACTAAGTGCAATTATTTAATAGTTTGATATTTGGAGAGGCGGTTTTGTAGAAACATACTCAAATTAGAATGAGTACTAAAGACAATACAAAAGAAATTGTCAATATTAATTTAAATAAAAAACTGTGCTTGTAAATCTTTTATTTAGAATTCAGGTTATGCGTTGTGCAAAACTTGTAAAAAAAATCAGCCATAGAATCTTGACACAAGGCAGGAATACACCCTGGATGGGATGCCAGTCCATCACAAATGGAGACCCTGAAGCTGTGAGTCAGAAATGTTTAGCCTAATATATTTTATTTATCTGTTAGGGTCGACTCTACAGCAGGGATGTGCAAAGAGTTTCTCAGGGGCAGGGGCTCAAATGTAAACAAAAAGAAAGCCTATATCACCAAAGAGTTAATTTTACTACTTTACTAAATACTTTGCTAACTTTAATTTAACTACATATTCTTATCATCCTGGTAGACATTGTAAACAGACTGTGTGTGGTTACAATAATGAATATAAGAAGGACACTACTAAGATAACCTAATGGCATTTTATTTTTACATTTATAGAAATAATTACAACAAAACGGCAACTTTTAGTAGAGAGATGAATCCAAAGAATCTTTAAAAGAAAATTTAAACATTATCAATTTTTTTAACTACAGTATTACCATTCACAAATGTCATGACAAACCCACTGTATGTCACTTAAAACTATAATTCAGTAAAACTATAAATTTCACAATTAAATTTACATGCACTTTGATTTCCATAAAACTGCAGCACTGCTTGATGAACTGCTTTTTAGTCTCAAAGCCATATTGACTATATTAGTTAATAAGGGGCAAGATACTAGATGTATATAGTATAACTATATTTGTGATCTTGAAAAGTGGGTGCATTATTATCCTGTGTTGCGACACTGCAGCTCGTGCTGAATGGAGCAGACACTTTAAGTTTGTACCATTTGTTGAACGTTCCCCAACTGAACTAAATGTTTTTTATTTATATAAAAAAAAAAGCAAAACCATAGTACATGCGGTGCTGTGGGGGGCAAGGGTCATCTGTGTATGGCCGAACAGAAAACTGCATAACACCGGTAACACCATCTATCCCTCTTTGTAAACACATGATGCCTTTTTTGCAACTATCTGTCTCATATTCGCTCACCTTTTTTCCCCCATGTTGATAAGGACGTTGTCCCTTTCGTTGAAATGTTCTGTCTGTTTGGCATCATGCCTTTACTGACTATATAACGTACATATAATATAACAAAGCTATTTACCTCTCTGGAAATTTAACGAGCTTGAGTAGCTAGTATTTTCCAACACATTCCCTCTCAATCAATTTGAAAACTACTGGTAATAAGCATATAAAACGCTGCTAATATTATGAAAAGATTAGCAGAAGAGCTACTGGTCTCAGCATACCTGTCTGTAGAAGCAAGACACATCACAATTGCGTCATGACAACAAGACTACCTGACGGCAGACTTGAGTCGGACAAATAAATAGGAAAATTCTCTAACTTTCGTGTGATTTATTTGGTACTGTTTTGTGCACGCTCATGTGTTAATTTGAATTCAAATTCTTTTTACACAATGTAATTGTTTATTAATTAAGGTTGAGAGGGGAACTTTTAAACAATTTAGAAAAAGGGCAGGTGCTTGAGCCCCCAGAGCCCTCAGAGCCCCCCCCCCCCCTTCTGCACGTCCCTGCATTATAATGTAACTAATGAAAACATAGATAGTCATAGTCATCATTACATATAAGAGTGTACAGTATTAACATTTACTGGATAAGTATATGAAACTGTACTGTAAAAGAAACCATTGTTGATCACCATAGTAATTTTCAATCCACCCTCTATTTCTACCGATATAATGTCTTCATGCTCACCATTTTTAAGCTGAATAAACTGACAGAACTTTAAGGGTTTTCCTGTTTACCATCCTGCTTAAACATGTGGAATTACAATCAAATTTAGCTAGTATTTTTTCTTCTTACAACTATGTTGTACAAAATAATTCTCCAATTATTCATTATTTCCGTACTTCATAATACCTAGAAAATGTCCTATGTTCCGGTGAAATGTATCTAAACTCTGCAGCATTGTAAAAGAAAAGAAAGTGTTACCAATCTATACCTTATCATAAACTAATCCCCATGTTTTGGCTCCTATAACAATTTAGTGTGTGGACTACAGTGAGACAGATATGAAAAGATGAACTAAAAGGAACAACTGAGAGACGGGTTGCCTGGCCTGGATTGATTGAGATAGCTGGTCAATAGTGAGGCTTAGGGTGTGTCAGAAAAGGCAGATAGTGAAAGATCCATTCAAAACCATTTCCCCGTTTGCTTCCAGCTAATAATAATTAAATGTAGCTTGTGGTGTAGAACAATGGAATGAACTGGAAATAGAGGAGGAGGGACATGTCGAGTAGGTAGATAGATAGATGAAGGCATTTTGTATGCACAGCTTTTCATTATAACAGCCTCAGACATATTTCCATGTGTCTTTTTTGAGCTCTTTGTACAATTTGAATAAGATAACTGCTGGAATATGCAGGTGTATTAACATGCAATAAGGCAGGGAGTTAGAGTGCGACTGCAGAGTGCAGGACAGCTACATGAATTTTAACAATAGGCTCATTACTAATTTACTGCTCCATGAGGAGAAAAAAGTGTGTGCCAGAGAGCAAGAGAGGGGAAGCAAGCATTTGTTACAGATGTCCTCTCAGTCTGCCAGAATCCTTAGATTTTTGTTTGTTTGTTTGTTTGTTTGTTTATTGTTTATTCATTTGACTTCAGAACGACCTTATACATCGCTTGAAATGTCATTGATCCATATGGGGGCTTCATGAATAACAGAATACATTTTCAGGTTAAAACCTGCTCGTGATGCTTTTTGAAAAGCATAAGGCACCGAGTGAATATTTTTTGAGTAACCAAAAAGGGCTTAAATGTGTATGCTGACATGAGACATGTGCACTTAACTTATATATACCTTTCAAGGTTCCATTATTGAAAACTGTGTCATTTTCCCAAGCAGTCATTCCAAACCTCAAACCTGATGGAATATGAAATGACAAGAAGAAGAAGGATGCAGTGGTATGACAGAAAGACAGGGAGAGAGGGGTCATTAGGGCAGTGCATGTCCTCACTGGAGACCTTTAATAAAAGATGTCACAAAGCTCTACACACCATGGGATTTGACAAGCAATTACAGAGGCAAAAGCAACAGTCCCTGAAGCAGAGTGGACTGACTGGATGGGAGAGAGGGATGTCAGTTACTGAGGGATAAAAGCAGAGCACCCATGTGTGCTGGACCTTCAAAAGATAAGAGATTCCTTTCACCAAAATGAGTTTAGAGTTCTAGATTATGTTCCTCAGGCTACAGTGAAACGAAAATGTCAAACTCTTTTTCCAATTAGCCAGAGTCAAATGCTGTCAAACTACAAGAAACTGACCGATTGCATCATATTCCTGTTTCTTTCCAAGAAATGACCAACTGGCTTTACTATCTCTGTAATATACTCTATTAACATGCTTGGTGTCAAATATACATACACATAACTCGATTTAGGTTTGTGGCTTTTGTTTAGTTTTCACATTTGAAACCCCATTGAGGCTTTTCTAAAATTGTTTATTTGATTGATACAGAGATCCATGTTGCTGAGGAGAATTCATTAGATAATGTAAATTGCCAGCAATGAGAAAATACATCCCATGTAGAGAGCAATTTCAGTGATAAGACAACTCAAGCTGCTAAATCTAAAAGGATTGTGGAGGGGGGACAAAATGGCTCCTGTTAAACAAGCAATAATTTATTAGGACACCAGCATTAAATATAATGACCTAAACAATTTTTTTTTTAAAAATGAGTGAAATCTGTGATTTATGTTAACAATTTATGCAAGAGAAACAAACAAACAAAAAAAAACATCCAATACAGGCTGGCCAGATTGATTTTAAGAACTGATAGGTCCACACAATATCTGCAATATTCAAATATCCTCCTGATTCATTTTTTAAATGATGAATTTTAAAAAGTGCCTGGTCAGTTTTCTCTACCGATATATACCCTGATATAACATATTATGTTTAAAATCTGTGAACATTTGTGGTTTAGAAATGCTTATTTCAATTGCTGCAAAACGTGCAGCAACTTCTTTCTCCAACAGCATCCACAGACAGAACATATTACTCCCTATATACCCCGACACAAGTCCTCCAATTGATTTATGACTCAGGAAGAGGTCAGCTAAGCTGGAAGAAGATCTTTAAGAGGTCACACACTTGTACAACACAGATATCATTATTTACCATCTGTTCTCAGAATGTGGAAGATTTTAACATGGGATCTGGGCATCAATGCAAGAATATTGTACACTTGTCAATGAAACACAGCCCAATTGCAGATTGCACGGAATAGAAATACAGACACGTAAATAGTTCAAAGATCTTGTGTGCAGCCTTTGGGGGAGGGGGATCATCAAAAGAGAATCAAAGAGGAAAAGAATGAATGTCCATGGAGAAGAAGGAGAAAGAGATGGGGGAGGAGAAGAGGATGGGGGTGGGAGAGAAGTGGTGAAATGAATGTGTAATTGTTGTACGGTGTCTCAAGACGGAGGTTGAGGTATATTTCACTTCTGCACCAATAAAATTGATTCTCATGGGCAAATGTATATGATAATTCATAAAACAAAAACTTCATAAACCACCTGTAAAATAAAATATTATTGCTTAGATTAGAATATATTTACTTGAAACATCAGCGCTGTATGATCTTCAGAGCTACAGCACATGACCTTTTTTCATACTATTTCTATTACGTTGAATAGGTAGTAGATAGTGCACATCCACTCCATCAGATAGACCAGGGCCTTGAACCACGTCCAGTCTCCAAGGGCAGCACTGTCTAATTACCCAACAATTTACCAGAACAGTGCATCTGTATGCACTAAACATGCCTCACTCACCGACACACCACACTCAATCATGATTAATATTTTACATAATCTGTCAATTGGTGGCCATTAGCGCTGAGCTAAGCCTCTCTCAGGCTTTGAGCACAAAAATGGAATAGAAATGTTGAAAACCCAGAGCGTAATTCATCACATCCTGTGTCTGTTACATTTGGGTCACGATGGGGGAGGGTTTCAATTCTGGGATCCTGCCCTAGATGGATAAATAGCTAGAGTTGAGAGTAAGGATCTAGCTCAGGCAATATTTCAGTAATTTTTTTTTTTTTTTTTTACACTATACAACACAATAGTGACACCATGCAATGAGGTAGTGCCACTGCAGTCTCCTCCACTGAAGACCTCTTGAGGGCTGACACTGCAAAACGCCTCCTTGTTAAAATCTCAGACTTCAGCAATGCACATTTTTCATTAATACTGCACACAGGCCACTGCTTATGTGAATAAGCAATTATTCCTATGTGTATGCACACAGTTAATCCTAAATTGTCACCTAATGAACCAGGAGTTTACTGGTCAATATTTGGAATCAGTTATCCATTCTATGTTTTCATATGCTCATTCCTGAACATGAGAAAATGTCCAGTGTAAGAGGGGCAGAAGCCCTGTTATACTGCACAGATATGACTAAATATAGACCAATCTTGCAATGTCATATGAGCAATTACCATGGAAACAAATGTCACAGTTTCCCACATTGGTATGCCAGATTTCACTGGTTCACATTATCCCTGAGAGAAATACAATGTGCTGTAGCTTTCCACAACTAGAAATATCCATGCCAAGGTACCATAATAAGCTATACAGCCCTGCCAATAACTGGGCAAGATGTCCTGGGCTCAGGAGAAACACCATAAAAAGGGGATCCACTACATGGGATACAGCTATGGTGTCTTTAATCTATGTTTTGTCCCAGACCTGGGCATTATGCATGATTGGCTTGAAACCATATAATCTTAAATATGTACTTCAATATTTTAGTACTTAGTTAAATGTCTCTAGTATTTGATGCCTCAAAGTTCTCCTTGATGCTGGTGAAATGTTTTGGACATATTAGCTTAGATTAGATTCAACTTTATTATCATTGTACAACTACAGAGCCAATGAAATGCAGAGGTTCACACACACACACACACACACACACACACACACATATATATATATATACAGTGGTGTGAAAAAGTGTTTGCCCCCTTCCTCATTTCCTGTTCCTTTGCGTGTTTGTCACACTTAAGTGTTTCGGAACATCAAACCAATTT
>JAFFST010049248.1:4672-24464 GCA_022414735.1 Noturus placidus | reverse complement strand
TTTTTTCTGTTTAGCTACTCATCATGTTGCATGTGTTAGCATACATGTCATTTGTGCACTGTACTTTGGTTAATGTGACCAATGCTTTATGGCTGTGGTGGTCCATTGCGGAGTTCATGAGGTGTAGCCAGAGTTTAACATTAAATGTTACCAAAGTTGTAATTGCTGTTATAGTTGCTATTGTTATAATCCCAATTGAATGGTCACTAAATGGATTTTAAGTGATCTCTGCTTAGGAAAAAACAAAAACATAATGGGAAATGGCCTAATGGTTTTCATTACTGAAAGAATTTAAAGAGCCATGTTCTAACAAGGAAGTGCTTGGGGAGACCAATCACATTACTGTTTGTTTTTTTTTTAATAGAAACTCTAAATATAAACCTCATAATCTAAACCTCAGTACATTGAAAATAAGTGAAAATAATGCCAATTTAATCGAACTGTGAAAAAAATAATAATCTGCCATTAAAACAATATCGAACGTTTGGTGTCATATTGTAACGTGATGTAACTAGTTTATGATTTATGGGTTGAAAGTTCAACAATAAAAAAAAACTCGAATAGAGAATAGATTTTAATAGATTTTATTCAAAATAAAAATTCTAACTGAAAATAAAAATTAAAAACCTTTCATTTAGGAGTTTATCGCTAAACATGGAGCTACCTCTAAAATAATTTCTGAGGCTCTCAAGATCACAGCGATCACTAGTAGCCAAAACCAGTAGTGAATAGTACTATATTTATGTCGTCACTGATATCGTTATCGCAGTAAATACCAGATAATATTGCCCATCCCTAGTAGAGACCCAGAGGGACCATTACAGTTTCCATTAAAACTAATGTAATTCCCATTACAACCATTAAAATCATTACAAATTCTATGAGGGTTTCTATTGTTTTTTATTATTGTTGTTGTTTGTCTCAGTCTGTCTGCCAACCTGTCTTGATGTGTAAATGCTATTGGGTTGGGAAGGGACTATACTGTGTTCAATATGATGAAGATGATTATTATTTTTCATTATTACTATTCTTGTTGTTATGTATATTGTTGTTGTTCCCCCCTTATTTCGCCTATGTTTTCTGTGCTTCATAGAAGGATTGAAAAGGGTGCATATTGGAGGTTGCACATCATTAAAACAAGAAGAAGAAGAAGAAGAAGAAGAAGAAGAAGAAGAAGAAGAAGAAGATTACTAAAAGGGAATTAAAGACGATGTAGGAAAAAGTCATTGTGGGTGATGTGCTGTATTTCTCCATGGGCAGGAGGACACGTGTGTAACATGAGCTCTGCTATTCAGACTGGAAGCCACTCACACCACTATTGGCTGCTCCACCGCGACGTGGAATCAAGTTCGGTTGAAATTCACCATGTTTAACTGCGTCCTACACTTTATTTTCACCTCTGTAAATCTTACAAATGTGTACAGTTGTGCTCCCGGTACTGGAAACATTACTGGACTTGTTGGAGAACGTGTCCTGTATCCTGGCGTATTTCCCTAACTTCACTTCCGGGTTTGTCTTCCTGGCAGGACTGTGGCTGTAGTGTGGTAAGAGAAGCGGCTGAAATGAATACACCGCTCCTTGAATATGTCCTCTATAGTCTTTGTGCTGCTATTTAAACGTTTATTAGCTGAAAAAAAAATGGAGTTTTTCCACTTTGTTTAAACATAAACAGACACCACACTGGAAGTTGAAGGGAATAAAAGTAACAGGTAGAGATAACAGGACTTTCCTTTACAGAAACTAAAGTGCGCTTAGTTTATCTGACCGACACGTGACCTTATTTATTTTCTTTAGTCTGACTCTTTTATGTAAAGTGATGTAGAGTTTAGGCAGAATCCAGTCCAGGTTTAAAGTCCTTGCTCAAGGGTACAACAGCAACTATCAAGCAGTCCTGAGATTTGAACCTGCAACCTTCTGCTCAGTAGCAGATGCCCAGATTAAAGAAGATTAGGAAACCACAAATGCTTTATCCATTAATTCTACATATAAAGTTTGATTAGTAATTTTAAGATATCTGATCATTGAGACAGCATCATGTTTGTGGATGAACACCTAATGGAAAATGGATTAATGGTTTTCATTACCTACATATTTGAATGAGCAACAAGGAAGAGCTTGAGGACACCAATCACATTACTGGGTTTGAATAGGAACTCTAAATATAAGCCTGATAATCTAAACCTTAGTACATCAAAAACAAGTGTAAATAATGCCAGTTTAATCTAACTGTGAAAAAAAATCTGCCATTAATGGGATATAAAACGTTTTGTCTTGCAGGTGCATCTAAAAAAAAAAAAAAGGAAAATATTGTGTAAAAGTATTTTTTTCCGTAATTGAATTCAAAAAGCTGAACTTTCATATATTCTAGATTTATTACACTTAAAGTGAAATATTTCAAATATCTCATATTCGAATAAAGAATATATAATGCAGAAATGTCGACCTGAGAAGAGTTCTAATCAGATAATCAGATAACACAGGGCGGCTGTGGCTCAGTCGGTAGAGCGGGTTGTCCACTAATCCACTAATCATAGGGTCGGTGGTTCGAATCCCATGTCGAAGTGTCCCTGAACCCTAAGTTGCCCCCGATGGCAAGCTAGCACCTTGCATGGCAGCTCTGCTACCATTGGTGTGTGAATGTGCTCTCATTTGTAAGTCGCTTTGGATAAAAGCGTCTGCTAAATTAATAAATGATAAGAGTTATCTAATCAGATAATTAACTCAAAACACCTACAAAGCTTTCCTGAGCCTTTAATCTCTCTCATTCAGTACACGCAACCATGGTCATGTGGATGATGAAAGTCAGTTTTGCATTTCATTTCGAAATTAAGTTCCCAGAGTCTGGAGGAAGAGTCACAGAATCCAAGTTGCTTGAAGTCCAGTGTGAAGTTTCCCCAATCAGTGATGATTTTGGGTGCCATGTCATTTTTGGTCCTTTGCATTTTTTCAAGTCGAGAGTCAATGCAGCATCTACCAGGAGATTTTAGAGCACTTCATGCTTCCATCTGCTGAAAAGCTTTATGGAGATGCTGATTTGCTTTTACAGCAGGACTTGGCACATGCCCACAGTGCCAAAATTACTAGTAACTGATTTGCTGACCATGTTATTACTGTGCTTGGTTGGCCATCCAACTTGCCTGACCTAAACCACATAGAAAATGTACGTGAGACACCTGTCCTGAGATTTGAATCTGCAACCTTCTGCTCTGTAGCAGATGTCCAGCTTAAAGAACATTAGGAACTGCAACTGCCTTATTCACTAAGGGTACATATGAAGTTTCTTTAGTATATTTAAGATATCTGATCATTGAGACATTGAAGTGGTGGCTTAAAATAATGCCCATATCCAGATGATGAAAAATGAACCAATGTGTTCTTTTCAGGTCAGAATAGGAGGGCACGGTGGCTTAGTGGTGCAGTTGTGCCCTGTGATGGGTTGGCACCTCTTTCAGTGTGTCCCCCACCTTGTCCCCTAAGTCCCCTGGGTAAAGCTCACCCACGACCCTGTTTTGGATAAGTAGAAAATGGATGCATTGATGAATGGAACCTTACTGAAATGTTCTTCTTACAACATGACATTTTATATGCTTTATATTCTTGCTTCTCAAGGGAATATTTTTTATTTTGAATAGATTACAAAATGTGGTGAAATGTCAACTGTCACCAGCTTATAAAATAAAGATAATAAATAAATCCAGTCTTCTTTATCTTGCCCCTGCTGATAGAAACATGGAAGCATCCCCAAGCATGAGAAGTGGTTTTTGTTTGTTTTTACTTTTCCCCAAAAATGTATTCTACACTGGTTATTTCAAACATCACAATCTGTCTCAGCTGCTCAAAAGCATTATGACCCATGAACAGAACAAACCAGTGCCTCTGTTATACTGTGCGAGACATTTTGCAGGCAGTGGTTTGAGTGCACTTGTCCCCTTGAATTGACATGTCAGACAGCGCTCTCCACCACTGTTATAAAACCACCAACTGACAAATAGTTTTTTTTAAGAATGGTGTTTATGCTTCCAGAACAGTTAGAGAGTTTTGTAGAATATATGAAAATGTGCATTGACAGTGTTATGGTGATTTGTTTTGGCCCAACATCTTAAGATGCTTTTAATTTGTCATCCATTTGTAGATATTGAGGCAGGATTGAATACAAATAAAAGGTTTAGGACAGATATGCAAAGACTGGGCGTATAAAACATAAATACAAACCGAAAAGCATTTATGTTTCCCTGCTGATGTTACCATAATACTGGCCTGGCATGCATATTTTAAAAGATGAGGTGTATTTGGCTCATGTGAAAATTGCACATATTAGGTACTGAACTGGTAAAGACCACTGAAAGCAGGCTGCTCTGCACCTTTTTCCTTTCTGTGTGTGTGTGTGTGTGTGTGTAACAAAATTCTCTGCAGGTTGCCATGGAGTCATTTGGCAGGCAGGAGTTCTTGTGGTTTCTTGCTGAAGGTTGTGTTGTGCCTACTGCTTGGCAAGGCTTGGAACAGGTGTGGCAGCTGCTGCTTGTCTGCTGCCTCTGCCGCATTATTTGCAGACTGGGTGAGTTACATTTGCATTTACTCTTTATTTCTATTTATTCTATTTTGGAGACACTTTTACCCAAAGTGAGCAATTAAGGGTTAATAACCTTGCTCAGGGGCATAACGTTTGTTTTCTGGCAATCCTCAAACTCATAATCTTCTAATTACTAGATCAGAAAATTAACAACTTTTCCACCAGCACCATATGAATTTGAACTTGACTATTCTGGTTTGATTTTTTATTCCACAGCTGATTTGCATTTAGTGATGCCCACAAAACTCCATAAAAAATGGCAAATGATTAAATGAGAAGTAGCACTCCCTAAGCGTCTAAGCACTAACCCTTTCCGATAATGCAACTGCAGCTCATTGGCTATCACAGGCACACACTAACTCTATGGTGGTCTTAATTGAATATCTACTTTAATTAATGGATTTATTTTCAATCCATTTCTTTCAGGTCATTTGATATAAAATGGTTGATTTTCACAAAATGTCTATTAATTTCCTGGGTGTAATTGAAATAAAGAAGCTATTTAAACTTGACAACGTTTAAAGTTTAGATCCATATAAAGTTGCAGCAACTCATGCCAGTTGTGAATCTCCTTATATGTAAATTCACAAAACCTCAGGAGCACTTACAAACACAAAGTGTTTGTTTTTTTTTTGGTATGCATTTTCTTGCAGGTGTGTTGAGAGGTGCATTATTAATTTGTATGGGTGTGCACTTGACTCTAATTGTATTTTTTTGCAGGTTTTTCAGTTCATGTGAAGCATCTGAGTTCATTAGCAGGGGGCCTTTATGTGCTGTATGTGTTCTTTGAGCTAAACATGATATGGGTGATCATGCTCAGCCTCATCTGCTACTTCATCCTCTTCCTCTGCCGAAGGTCCAGCAACCGAGGAGTTTTTCTTTCCTTGGCTATCCTCATCTACATGCTCATGGGGTATGTGCTAAGTAGACTTTGTTGGAGCATTATTCATTATTTAGAATGGCCTAGAGTGATGTTTATACCAATTTCTTACAATGCCTTGACATCTTCTACTAAATAACATTATTTTGTTGAAATTTAATGACTTTGTTTTTTCTCTCCCTCATAGAGAGCTGCATATGATAGATGCGGAAACTTGGCATAAGATGAGAGGTTGGTAAAACTTGTATCTGTTGGCAGGCTATAGTTAAATCAGTTCATATAATTTGCCTGATCTATGATAAAAGGGACCCATGAAATATTTTCCCCCATAATACTCTATGCTGTATGAATCCAGGCTCTCAGATGGTGGTGGCCATGAAGGCCATTTCTCTGGCTTTTGACCTTGACAGAGGGGTGGTGTCCTCCTTTCCTACAATGATTGAATTCCTTGGCTACATATGCTTTGTAGGAACAGTCATCTTTGGCCCATGGTTTAGCTTCAGCAGCTACAGAGATGCTGTGGATGGCCGAAAAATGGTAATCCCTTCCTCAGTCACTATTACATAAATGTTGTGCTAATATTGGAAAGGGTGAAGATTTTGGATATTGGCAGTAATGTGGTTTTTAAATCCCTTCTTTGCAGAATTTTGCCTGGTTTGCAAAAATTGCTCTAAGCTTTATGAAGAGTCAGGTTTGCCTTGTCATCTCCACCTGTATCGCTCCATATCTCTTCCCTTACTTCATTCCCATATATGCCGATGGGCTACCTCATAGGTCAGTTCTTGTGTTGTTGTGAAAGTGCAAAGCACTGACAGAATATATTAAAGAACAGCTGTTTAAAGAAATATTGTTTTTGTCATTAGATGGCTTCATGCCTATGAGAATGCTGTGTCCTTCCACTTCAGTAACTACTTTGTTAGCTATCTGAGTGAAACAACCATGGTTATGGCTGGGGCTGGATTTTCTGAGCATAAAGACAACCTCAAATGGTCAGTGAAAACATTTTCTTTCTCACATTCGACCCTTTTACAACATCAATTGAATCTCTGTGGACCGTTGCTAGTCATCCAACGGCAATAAAAGGAAAACTAGTGCCTGAAATTATGGCATGTAGTCAGATGGCTGTGGGTAATGTAAGAAATTGTAACCAAAGTAAAAATAGACCAACATGTCAATGAATTAAGTTTAAACCAAATCAAATAAACTGTTTGCGCTATTGAAGATCACACATTGATTATATATATTGCTATTATTTCTATTTTTTAAATATTGCTATTATTTTTTTTGCCAGAAAAGCTGATTTTACCAGAAAAATAATCATTATAATCAGAATATTAATCTCAATATTCAAGGTCATTATATGTATTTGTAGGGATATTACAGTGGCAAAGCCTCTCAATGTTGAATTGCCTAGATCCATGGTGGAAGTAGTCACTTCTTGGAACCTGCCAATGTCTTGTTGGCTGAACAAATGTAAGTGCTCCAATAAGCTCATTATTGATTGATTTGTTTTTTGTTTAAAAAGCTGTAGGATGCATGTCATCACCCTGAGTTGTGGACATACTTGATGATGATTTAGAAAGAGGACTTTTCACTTATTGACCATTTAATGTTCATTTGCTCAGATGTCTTCAAGAGTACACTGAAACTTGGTACTTTTCCTGCCATTTTGGTGACGTACACTGCTAGTGCTCTACTACATGTGAGTATGGAATTGGTACTTATTTTAATAATTAACATACTGATTGTCAGGGGCAACTTGTATCGCCTAGAGGAGCTAAGCCCCCCGTCTTTCAAAAATCAATACAAGGTTTTGTTTTTTGGCATCCACTTTTCTTATTTGTAGTTAAAAAATGTTTTAAAGAGGATTCTTTTTTTTATTTTGTTTTATTTTTAACCGAGTGAAACAGCACCACCAGTGGTCGTAAAGAAAACACACAATGGTATATATAGCTAGGCTTGGGGCTAACTGTAAAGAGGCCAGTGCATTAGATTGACACCCCCAATCAGTGTAAGTCATGTCAAGTGATTATACAGATCGACACACACCCTAGATCTGAGTGCCAATGGGCTAATATCCCCTACTCTATTTTGATGAAGTTCCCATAATATATCATCAGTCGGTAAGTTACAGACACACTCATGTATAATGCACATGAATGTGGTGGACTAGTTTCTGCATCTATATCAACCTGCAGTTCTCGTCTGTTGTCCCACTGAAACTAAGCAGCGTTGAGCCTGGCCAGTACATGGATGGGAGACCTATTTGGGAAGACTAAGGTTGCTGCTGGAAGTGGCATTAGGGAGGCCAGTAGGGGGTGATCAACCTGTGGTCTGTGTAGGGCTTAATGCCCCAGTATAGTGATGGGCACCTTCTTTCGGATGTTAACCAGAGGTCCTGACTCTTATTAGTCATTAAAAATCCCAGGACATTTCTCATTAAGACTAGGGGTATAACCCCTGTGTGCTGGAGAAATTGACCCATATCTATCATGTCCCCATAATAATCTCCATCTCTGAATTGGCTACATATCTCTCCTCTCCACTGATAACTGATGTGTGGTGGGTGTTCTGGTGCACTATGGCTGATGTCACATCATCCAGGTGGATGCTACACACTAGTGGTGGTTGAGGAGATCCCCCACATACAATGTAAAGTGCTTTGAGTGTCTAGAAAAGTGCTATATACGGTAAATGTCACTGTAGCTAACTATCCTAATTTTCCCCTTAAAATGTGTCTAGAGGAGAAACTAAAAGTGATAGATGCACACATTGTCCAATCAGAGTACAAATTACACAAAAGGACAGGAGACAGAACCATGAGCTCAGTGTTTTGTGTATTTTTAAATAGTATTTTTTATTATCATCAATAAGAGCTCTGGATATAATGTATTGGTCAACCTTAATAGTTTGATTGTCGGTATTGATTCTATATATTTTTAATATCTCCACCAGATGTCACTGCTAATTGTATTTAGTTACATTCTATGGTAACAGGGAGGTCGGAGCAGAGTGCCTATTTAGCCAGTAGTTCATGTAACTGATACATTACATTGTGGTGTGTGTATGTGTAGCTGGGTGGTTTCAGTCTCTTAATACATAAGAAACCAGTGATGATGAGATGACATGTAAGAGATGACTGATTCACGAAGAGTCGTGACTTGCTGTTTCACTGTCTGATGCATAGTTAGGCTTCACAGCTGTGCAGCTAGAGACTCCTAGTGGTGAATTTTCAGAATTTGCAAACGCTTAAATACCATAATCATAACCCTGCTTTACTACACTTCAGGGCCTCAGCTTCCATCTAGGAGCAGTGCTCTTGTCTCTGGGATTTATCACTTACGTGGAGCATGGTAAAACACCTGCTTTATTCCTTCTCATGCAAATCTAATGCTGAGTATGCTGCATACACCAACGTGACTGCTACTCTCTGTCCTCCTTTCAGTTCTTCGGAAGAAACTAGCAGCCATTTTCAGTGCCTGCATATTTTCGAAGCGCTGTCTAAATGACTGCAAGCATCAGAACAAAACGGTAAAGTGATGTTTTGACATGCTGAATGTTGATGATTGCAAGTGGTGTGGTGGATTGGGAGTATGGATTAGGAATAAGGTATGACTTCATAAACCCTCCGAAATAAACATACTTTTCCTTGTTGCTTGGCTGGTACCATAAATGGGGTATCAACGAGTTATTCTTTTGTGCCTTTACTAAGTGATCATTTACATGTGTACCTTTTTAATTAGCTTTTGGAGTATAGCTTTTAAGGTCCAATTATGTATCATGATACATTTAGATAAAAAATTTTTATCCAATCAAACATTAATATAGATAATTACATAAATACTTTACCTTTAAATAAATAAATACTAAAGGTACATCCCAGCAACAAGGAACAGTACAGTTTGGTTCCTTTATTTCTGAGAGTGCAACAAGTCAAGTGGCTTTTATTGTCATTTCAACCATATACAGCTGGTACAGTACACAGTGGACCGAAACATTGTTCCTTCAGGACCATGGTGCTACATAAAACAACACATTAACCACATGAGACGACACAGAACTAAATAAGACCTACACGTACTACATTAAGTGCAAACGTGTGCAAACAACACAAGACAGTATAATAACTACTAAAACAGGACAATAGGCACAGTAAGTGACAGTGTAGTGCCGACCAGTACATATAATCTAAAGCATTTTGCTATAGTATGAATGTTATTCTGTATCGTTATAAATGATCAATTTTTTCCAGAGGTGATGTATCGCTTACAAGGTTTTGGTAACGTTTTAATATTTTGATTCCTTTACCTGACATTTACTGCATTAGTAATAATCTGGTGGCTTTAGTGGTTAGCACATTTGTCTCGCATCTCTATGGTCAATTCCATCCTCTTCCTCGTGCTTAGGGAGGTTCCTCGGGTACTCCGGTTTCCCCAGTCCAAAGACATGCATTGTAGGCTGATTGGCATTTCCAAATTGTGTGTGTGTGATTGTGCCCTGTGATGGGTTGGCACCCAGTCCAGTGTGTACCCCGCCTTGTGCCCCGAGTTCCCTGGGATAGGCTCCAGGCTCTTTGCGACCCTGTGTAGAATAAGTAAGTAAGTAAAATACATTAATAAACCTTATCAATCAACTAAACTCGCATTGGAACGCAACGTTTAGAACATGTGGGATTATTTTTAGATTTTTTTTACGATTATTTGTTAATGCATACATGATTTATTCATTTTAAAATCAATTCAAGTGAATGTAATTTTTGTATCTGTCTTTGTTCACTCTTGATGTACATGTGTCTGTTCCATGATTCATGATGTTTTGTCCTTGCTCATGTTTTTTCTCCTATCTTAGCTTTGGGCATTATATGTATGGTCTAGACACTAGAGCAGTTCCTCATGCATGAACACCTCAGCATAAAATTAAGCTTTGTCCAGCTTTTGTTTAGACTATATGAATTATACCTGTTTTGCATTTATTCATTAATATTGTTCACTGTAGACTAACTTTCACTCCTGGGTGGAATAGCATTGTTTGACTAATATGGTTAATTGTTGAAAAATATCAATTAATGCAATGTATAACATGATGTATTAACATATGTTAAGATAAAATTGTATTGTTTGTTAATATTAAGAAATACAGCAAATCATTTCAGTTAAGTGATTTTATTGGGGTGTTTTTAAAAGGAGTTTGCCTAAACAGATTTTTGAAAACTTGCATTATATTTCTTGTTATTTGCTATTTAATGCTCTCTTATTTGAAAAAGAAGACTTTTGTTTTAAGTACAAGTTTTTCAAGTGACTGTGATTATTGCCTTTCTTTTTATAAGAAAAAAACAAAACAAAACATCCACCACCTCATTTCACTTTAGCTGTCTGTGTTGTGTTTCCTCTAGAATGTGTGGGTGTATGGGATTAATCTTTTCTTCAGCGCATTGTCCATATTTCACCTGACATATCTGGGCTCACTCTTTGATCTGGATGCTGAGGATGAAAAGGTTCCATTTTATTGTTTTCTTTATTGTCTTTTTTGTTTCAATATTTTAATTATGATCTACGTGCACTGCATAGTATCTAGTATTACTATCTATCTAGTAGTAATTACGGAAGAAGGATACATCGCTACCAAGCGATTGAGGGGAAAAATGCTGTAAATAATTGATCCTACTTTGTGTAAAAGCTCTGACCTTTATTCTTTTGTCTTTCAGGGATACTTGGCTAGTCACACTCTTCAGACATGGTCAGAACTAAACTGGGCCAGCCACTGGGTGATGCTAGGCTGCTGGGTCTTCTATTTGCTCATTTAAAACGATGTATGAAAACGTGAAACATTGTCGTGTCTCAGCAACCTGAAACTTTTCTTTGCTTTTCCACTCCTGTTGAGTGACCATGAAATTTGCCATTCGTCTTGCTTTCAATGCTTTATTCTGATACTGTAAACCTTTTATATTTTAGGCCTGAGACATAATTAAAATGTCCTAGTTTTTGATACAACATTTGATATTTGTCCAGAAATAACTTACAGTAGTGTAAAGATATTTATTCTTTTCTAATAAAACATGATGGTTCACCTGCTGATTCCTTGATGTGCTTGATTTTGCAGCTTTGGCTTGGTAAAGCTGTGTATTGAAAGACTCATGCTCAAACAAGTGATAATATGTACATGGAGGAACACCATAGCTAATAGGATCATATGCCACTTCACACATAGTTGTGTGAACGTGTGCAAAATGTGCATTGATAAATCCTGTGAAACTTTGTATATGCAAAAGTTTGCTTATATACAACTTATGAGGTTGTATATAAGGTGGGAGAGATTTTGCCCCAGCAAATATTTCCTAGAGTGCAGAAGGGAAGAAAAACTTGGGAGCATCCTGTCTTTCAAATCAAAAAACAATGTAGGTTAAATTCTGCAACAAATGATATATTTGCAAGTTAAGCTAGACTATATGGCCAAAAGTATGTGAACACCTGACCATCACATCTATGTGTGGTTCTTCCCTAAACTGTTGCCACAATATTGGAAGCGCACAATTGTATAGAATGTTATTGTATGCTGTAGATTACTTTTATTTTTTTCATTGGAACTATGGGGTCCAAATTTGTTCCAGCATGACAATGCCATTATGCACAAAGGTCCATGAAGACATGGTTTGCCAAGGTTGGAATGGGAGAACTCGAGTGGCCTGCTCAAAGCCCTGACCTCATTCCCACTGAACACCTATTGGCAGCCAACAATTGAATAATATTGCTTCTTTCTAGAAATAAAGGCTTGACATAAGCTAAATTATCTGCCAATGGAATAAGACAATTTGAAGCTTGAAATGAAATGTGTTCTATGGCAACATGCAACATTCTTCAGCTGTGGATTATTTGGAAATTTTGTGAAACATCTGTGACAAGATTTATTTCTTGTTTATAGAATTGTTCTATAAAAACAATATTACACTCGCACATTGTAGCAGTTTTTCTTTATAAAATAAACCAGAACAACTCCCACACAGTGACAAAGTGACAGAACTTCATCTTAGCTTCAGCTGAGTTATGAGCAGAAACTTGGATTAATAGTACTTTTTACTTTTTGATTTTTTATGTAGAACCAATATGCAACTTTACAGTTCAATTATGCAAAAGAGAAGGGTATTACTGGAGAACTTACAAATGAGAGGGACATAACTTCAAACAGGAGGATCCTGACTGCAAATGAGAGGGACATAACTCCAAACAGGAGGATCCTGACTGCAAATGGGAGGGACATAACTGCAAGCAGGAGGATCTTGACGCCTAATGGGAGGGACATAACTCCAAAAGGGTATGACAGGAAGGTAGCCTTGCTGATCTGTTTTCCTTGTCCTGTCCCTTTTTACTTCCATCCATCCATCCTATACCGCTCATCCTTCTTCAGGGTCACGGGGGAACCTGAAGCCTATCCCAGGGAGCATGGGGCACAGGGTGGGGTACACCCTTGACAGGATGCCAGTCCATCACAGGGCACAATCACATACACATTCACACACCTATTCATACACTACGGACACTTTGGACATGACAATCAGCCTACCATGCATGTCTTTGGACCCGGAGGAAACCCCCGCAGCACGGGGAGAACATGCAAACTATGCACACACAGGGCCACGGTGGGATTCGAACCCTGGAGGTGTGAGGCGAACGTGCTAACCACGGTGCCCCCCCCCCCCCCCCCCCCACCTATTTACTTGTATTTTATAATTAATATTTGTTTATCGTTTTAATTTTGTTGGTGTACATGTTTTATTATATTTGCTGTATATAAACTATTGTTGAGATTAAAAGGTCAACATTTCATAGCCGTGACATAATAGGTAAGGCCCTGAGTTTTCCATAATATTGCTAGTATTTTATTATTCAGTACAGCAAAACCATCTAAACAAATCACTATCATGAGTTATGCAGCCGGGTCTAAGCTAAAACCAAAAATATTAAATAAAAATTGACAGATGTATGCTCTCAGATGACCACATCAACTGTGTAGCACTTAATTCTTTTTTATGTGTACAATAGAACTGATTGGGTTCCCCGGAGGCGTGATCTGGGGTCCAAAACTAACAAATAGGTCCATAATAAGACATTAAACTGTGTAAAGTTTTGCATTTTCTCCCTTTGTCCACCTGGGTTTCCTCCGGAATCTCCGGTTTCCTCCCACCTCCCAAAACTATGCCAGTAGATGGATTACCTAAGAATGTGTGTATGTATGATGCCCTGTGATCGACTGGCATATCATTCAGGGTGTATTCCTGCTTTGTGTCCCTGGGACAGGCTCTGGATTCAATGCCTCCTTGACTAGGATAAAGCGGATACTCTATATGAATGAATATTAATTTAGGTGGTGAAATTTTACACACAACTATAGTTTTTATTGGTTTATATCAATAAAACATTATTGAAATTGAAAAATCTACCATTTAGAAGAGGAATTGTATTTTTCTTCGACATCACATGTCCTCTTCCATAGGTTAACCTCACATTTTTGAGCCTGCTGCTTTATAAAACAACCAGCGTGTTGGAAAGATTCAGGCAAAGGGAACAACACGTAGGTTTGGAAACAAATACAGAGCTGAACAAGATATAAATACTAGAAATTTTAAATAATAGAAATTTTCCCTATTTTCAATTTGCTCATTTTAGTAAGTAAAAGTAAATTCTCTAACAGCTCCTACATGCTGAATTTTCAATCAAAGAAACTGCTCGAACATAATTTAAAGTAGTCTTGTTAATACAGTACAAGAAAAATACCATATGAACTTATAGCAGATATCCAGTGACACATCATTCCTTCAACGTTTGGTGCATCATTATGTATTCTTTAAATAAAAATTCCTATTGGCCAGTCATAAGATCCTCCAACCACTTCTTAGCTTGTCAGCAATTTCAATCGTCATCCAAGCCTTTCTCATCCTCTCGAGGCTCTGATCACAGAGTTTCTCAAAGGCAAATATGCTAAATGTCTCCATTTTTTACATACTTTTTCACCAATGTTCTGTTTTTGTTCTGATATGCAGCAAAAAAAAAACAGCAAGAAAAGTAAATTCAGTATATATTATTTTATATTCAGAAATATAAGCGGAACATGTGCTGTTCCTTTTTAAAAGTTTGTTTTTCTTAACATTACAGATCAAATTCAGTTTAACCTGCTTTTAGGCATGAGCAATATTAATACAAATATGAAAACTCATAGCTAGTTTCATGCAATTAGTGCAAAGGCCTTATCAACATTAATACCTACTACCATCCATCTAGTAATACTAGAAACCAAAAAAAAAACATCAGTTTTATGATATTTATGCGATCATAGTGCATGTACAAAAAATAAATTAGCAAGGTTGTGGCACTGTATATCCTCTGTATTTTCATGCCCATGAGATAATGTGTAAACGTGGGTTCCCTTAAAATCCGAGTTTGTGCAGTGGAACACAGTAACATTTTCATAATGGCTTATAATTATAATCTTACATACATATTTTATAATGATTTTTAGTGGTCAAAATAACCAGTTGGCTGACATACTGGAAATATACAGTATTTACTGTCTTCAGGATAATTCACTGATAGAAAGGGATTAGATTCAACATACAGAAGGTCAAAGTTTAATATAGACAGAATGTCACAGTGTTTATCAGCTGAGTGATAGCTGATACAGCTGAGACTGTAGAACCCAGAGGAAATCCATATGGACATAGAGAAACATTGTTCAGACAGTAACACGAGGATGCTGGAAGTGTGAAGTGCCAATTCTACCTGCGGTTTAAAACTCCTAATTAAGAACACTATCGTGGAAATTTGTGCGCCACGATTTGTGCTTTGTACTTTGTGTTGACTTCATCATCCCACTGTGGGTTGATCAGACGGACATTGTTCTCTGGGAATTCATGTGAAACCTTGAGCAAGTCTTTGTCAAGTTTCGGTATGAGCAGCCATCGTAGTTCAAGAGTGGTGGGTCTGAATTTTCTGCAGAATATCTGAAGTTCATCCCCAAACTTTCGTCCTCCTACTTCACGGAGCACCAGCAGATGTGTCATGAAACTCCTGTTATCTTCCGATGTCCAGGGTCTGTGAACTAGCATAGGGCCTCTTTCTCCGGCCACTTCTAGCATTGGGGCATTTACCACGGCATGCATTGTCCCTTCTCTGTCCGATTTTGTTGGTCTGAAGCCCTCAGGCAGCAATATTGTTGGTCCCTTCACTTGGGATCTTGTGTGGAACACCACTGGTGAAGACAGGATGGCTGGTGCATAGTTCGGTGGGGGTTGGTGGCTCAGTTCTGACAGGTTCGGATAGAGTGGCGTAGGCTGGGCCATTTCATCGTGAGGAGGTGCCTCTAAAACTGCAGGTTCCTCCCTCCTTACTAGCTGTGGGCGTTGTGTTGGAGCGGAGTCCAGGTCAGGATCAGCTTTCTGCAATTTAGCAAACTAAGAAACAGATGAGGGGCCTGCCTGACATTTTTTCCTCTCTCTTATGTGCCTTGCTCTGCGATTCAGCATATGCCTTCCTGTCAGCCAAAAACTGTGCTTATTATTACTTTTTTTACTTTTAGGATTATCTCTCTTCTTTGCTTCCAAATGAAATTTCTGTTGTTCTAACAGTCTAAGACAAAACTTCCTTTTTCTAGGAAAGTACATTCTTTAACCCATACATTAAATTGGTTCAAACATCCTTCTCTATACATCACACATATAAATGTGATATTAGGACCAGCAAATGAACACCCTGTACATACCATAGCATGTGTCACAAGATGTGCTTTACTACATGCTTTTCACATTTTATTTTTTATTATTTTTTTTTTTTACAGCTTCTGTAACTTTCAAAGTTTTAATCTACCATTTGACCTGGACAACACTTTGATCGTGGAGCTAACATCTACCATCGCAGTACAGGTGAAAGCAGCTATTGACTCAGCTCTGGCCCCAGTTGTTTCATCTTTTGAGAGTTTTAAATCGGCCATTGAATCACAAGGGCAACGTAAGGGTATACTTTTCCATCAGGGCCATAAGATCTTCATCTTTCCTGACTTCAACTTCAGCGTCGCTAAGAAGAGGGCAACCTTTGCTGCGGTGAGAAACAGCTTGCATGAGAGAAATGTGCGGTTTTCTCTCAGATACCCTGCTCACCTTCGGATAGACCTCAGTGATGAGAGGCTGCAATTTGACTGTCCCTAAAAAGCGCAACGATGGTTTCATGTCTACATAACAGTTAACCAATTTATTAATACCTGTAATGTGACTGTAAAACCACACGGTGTGGGCAACTATATCAGTTTCCATGTGAATCTAGAGGTTGCCTGAGATACATGGTAATTGTGGTACCTATTCTGCTCAGGAGTGACTTCACACAACAAGATTAGGTATGGTTTACAATTATTGGATGTTCAAGTGTTGTGGGGTTCTGGCTCCATTGTTTGGGAATGGAGAGAAGTTAACTGATGTTCAGAGTAGGGTGGGGTGGGTTAGGGTGGTAGGCGGGGAGGGATGCTGTGTTGTTGTTGTTTTTATTTTTTCTTAATTTTTTCCCCCTCTTTTTTACCTATTACAGCCTCTCTGTACTTATTTCTGTATTAACCCAAATTGATGGGAAATACCTGAAGCTTGATCAGATTCCTAAGTTGGAATGTGAAATGTCTGAATGGTCCCATTAAAAGATCCAAAATTTTGACACATTTAAAAGTACAAAAACCTGACGTTGCTTTTCTTCAGGAAACCCATCTCCGTCTCAGGGATCAACGCTGACTCCAAGCATCACATATGTTCCACTCCAATTTTGATTCCCAGTCCAGGGGAGTTTCTATCCTGATAAGCAAGACTGTGCCATTTTCTTTTGATAATGTTATTTCTGATGTAAATGGAAGGTATGTGATTGTGGAAGAGAAAATTTCACAGATGCCAGTAATTTTGGGGAATGTATATGCTCCAAATTTTGATAACGCTTCTTTGGCTCAGAATTTGTTGTCAAAAATTCCTGCTTTGAACACACATCTCTTGATATTTGGGGGAGATTTAAACTGTGTTATTGACCAAGTTTTGATAAATCTAGTGCTGTTGCAAAGGCTCCCTCTGCGATGGCAAAGGTATTCTCTGAGTTTATGGTTCAGAAGGCTTAATTTGCAGGTGGAATTTGATTTGTTATCAACAGGGTTTGTTACATACGCGTGGCTGTTATTATGAATATGGGGATACGGTCGGTCGGTTGGTTGTTGGCTCACCAATTCCTTAGCCGAGCGGCTTCACACTCTGTTCCTTAGATTATGCAGTCCAGTGGTGCATTAACCTCGGATCCTGCAGAAATTAATTAAACTTTTAAAAGGTTTTACTCTTCTTTATACACAGCTGGAGCTCTTGACAATTCAGGTAACATGGACTATTTTTTTTTAGAAATATAAATTTTCCCAAAGTTGACCCTCTGTTGCCATCTGAACTTGACAGCTCCATTACTTTAGATGAGATCATTAACTCGATCAATTTATTGCAATCTAGGAAATCACCTGGCCCAGATGGGTTTCCTTTCGAATTTTATAAGAAATTCCATGTTACATTGGCCCCATTATTTCTGGCTGTATTCGAGTAGTCCTTAGAACTAGATACGCTGCCACAAACATTGAGACAAGCAACTATAACTCTATTGCTCAAAGATGGGAAGGACCCAACATTATGTAATTCGTACAGATCTATTAGCCTCCTCAATGTTGATGTCAAGATTTTAGCCAAACTTTTGGCCACTCGTTTGGAGGAGATTCTCTCTAGCATTAATTCAGAGGAGCAAACCAGATTTGTAAAAGGATGGCATTCCTTTTCTAATATCCGTACTCTTCTTAGTATTTTGTATTCAAAACAGAACAGCGACTCCTCTGAAGTGGTCATCTCTTTGGATGCCGAAAAGGCGTTTGATAGGATAGAATGGGAATATCTTTTTATGGTGCTAGAGAGGTTCGGCTTTGGGGATGGACTGATATCATTGATCTATTTATTATATGTGGAACCGCAAGCTTCTGTATATACCAATGATGCTAAATCTGACTATTTTACTTTGTCACGGGTACGCGCCAGGGATGCCCTCTGTCTCTCTTACTTTTTGCCATAGCAGTTCAGCCTCTCACAATAACGCTTAGAAATCTTCCTGTATTTCAGGGAATAATCCGAAAGGGAATTGAACGTAAACTAGTCTTATTTGCTGATAACTTACAATTGCATCTATTCCAGAGATAATACGCATATTAAATGACTTTGGGAAATTTTCCAGGTATAAACTGAACCTACAAAAGAGTGAATGTTTACCCATAAACCAATCTGGCCAAGAGATAAAACAGACTGAAATACATTTTCATTTGGAGGACTCAAAATTCAAATATCTCGGAGTTAATGTGACCCGTTCCTATTCTGCATTAATGGCGGTGAATTTCACACCCTTAATCTCATACATGAAGTCAGTCTTTCAAAGATGGGCAGCTCTACCATTATCCCCTCTTGGTAGAATAAACACAGTAAAAATTAACATTCTTCCACAATTCCTCTACCTCTTTCAATCCATCCCTTTGTTTTTACCCAAATCTTTCTTCAAGAATATAAACCAATTAATCTCCTCTTTTATATGGGCAGGAAAATCTCCTAGGGTTTCCAAATATTCACTTCAATAGAGTCGACTAAATGGTGGCCTCTCGTTGCCCAATTTCATGTATTATTATTGGGCGTCTAATATTCAGAAACTGGTGTTCTGGGTGCAGGCCCCCTCTCTTCCATGGTGCCTCTTGGAAGCAAGGTCTTGTATTTCGACTTCCCTCCCTGCTCTGGAGTTCTCCTCCCTTCCTATAGCCCTTTCACAATACACGGATAATCCAATAGTGCGTACCTCTCAAAAAATGTTCTATCAGTTTCGCCGTCATTTTAAATCTATCTCGGCCTCAACCCTGGCACCTATATGTAATAACCACCTCTTTCCCCCCTCCTTTATAGATTCCACATTCTCTTTTTGGGAAAAGAAGGGTCTGAAATGCTTTGAGGGTCTTTTCATTAATAATGTGTTTGCGAACTTTTCTGAATTATCCTCGTTATTCAGCCTGCCTCCGTCTCACCTATTCCATTGCTTTCAAATTAGGCATTGTGTCTATTCGCTGGTTTTCAATCCTGTATGAGCTGTATCAGACACATCCCACTAGACCGAGGTTTTCCCTCCTTACCTACAAAGTCTCCATGGGAAGAGGTGTTCAAGCTGAATCCTCATAAGGGTGGCATTATTTCACAGATACAATGCCTTGCGAAAGTATTCGGCCCCCTTGAACTGTTCGACCTTTTGCCACGTTTCAGGCCTCAAACATAAAGA
>JAFFST010049247.1:44881-50068 GCA_022414735.1 Noturus placidus | reverse complement strand
CCCCCCTCTCACTCTCTCACACCTGATTCAGCTCATTCCCACACATCCACTCGGGTGATGAGCCATTCGGCGTGTTAAAGCTGTGCAGGACGGCTAGCGTTAAACCACTGCTGTAGATTCATCCTTGTGGGCTGCTTTTTATTATTTCCCAGATCATTCCTCTGCGTTAGAAAGCCACAGATCCGTTTTCCTCCTGCGTCTATTTATTCCACACACTCGTTCTTCAGAGATCGTCTTCATACGCGTATACCCCAGTCTCTCCTTTCACGCAGCTATGAGGAAGAAGAAAAAAAAAAAAAAAACCGGATGAGGGAACTTCTTAAACCTTCTAGTGTGTACTGATTTATTTTCCTAATTTGTTAAGGTTTTATTCGGGTTTTTTTAAACGTAGTTCTGTTCTGGTGTTTGATATTTCGAGCCTTCAAACTCTTTCTAGTCTCAGACCTATGCAAGCTCATGTTGCCTTACTTACTTAATCACATGCAATAATTCCAGAGCGTCTCAGCGCCCTAGTCTCGACCGCACGGGTTTTTACTCTCGAGACCAAAGTGTCCTGTATTTCTAACTCGTGGGGGTTTTTTTTTTTTTTTTGTTTTGCGAGTAGTTTTATATTAACCGCTGATTTAAAAACACTAAAGAGTTTATGAAACATTTCGTATAGTTGGCGGATTTTTAAAATCGACCTGAACTTGTTGCTCACGCTTGAACGTTAAACCGTTTAACCGTGCGCGTTTTTACTCCGTTTCATCCCGACTTGTCGTCTTGACCATTTTGTGTTTAAATTCAGGTGTGTCCTCCTTTTTCCCCGCCGACTCCGTTTAATAACGAATCCGCGGCGTATTTATTTAAAAAAACCGCTTTCGGCTAGAAGTCTGAGCCACAAACGCTCGAGTGAGGTTGAAGTCGATCCCCGAGAGCCTCCGAGCACCATTGATCTTAAATGACAGCATCCACTTAGAAATTGGCCTCCAAATCACTGCTCTACCCATCAGCATTCCCCACACACGCGCGCACACGCACACACACACACACACACGCACACACACACACAGAGGCATCGAGTTTCTCAGTGTATTAAACGCAGAAACAAGCCCAAATCTCTCCCTGTGGCTTCAGCTCTAATGCTCAGTTGTTCTCGCTTTGTTGTTTAGTTTGTGTTTTTAGAGTAAGATCCTCGTCTCGACTTCATTTCTCGTGATCGTGTGAAGTCTAGTTTCTCGCGCGACGCGTGTGAGCGAGGTCAACACCGCGACACTGAGGGCGAGGAGTTTTCACATCAGTGACTGCAGCGAAGGGGAAAATGTCCGCTGCACTCGAGTGCAAATCTGTGGCTGGTTTGAGAGAAGGTTAAAGGACGTGCCATCAGTTTGTGTTTAAATTCCATACGCAACTTTATTCAGATAACATTGTGCGTATTGACGCTTTGATCAGATTGGTTTTGAGTTGCTTTTTATATAGAAGTATATGCACTACACACCTGTACGCGTCTGTGTTTCTGCTTTGCCGTGAACAAATTTTGATCATGTGATTTATAGATGATTTTTTTTTTCATACAGGTTGTTGTATCTTTAATTAAAACAAAATAATAAACTATATTCAATGGCAATCTGTCCCTTTTTTTTTAATTCAAATCTGTTTTTAAAAATCCTACTGTTTATATTGCGAAGGAAAAGAGTCAAGAGAACTTGACGGTAACCGTGTCGACTGGGATGCGCACAAGTCTTGGTCCATTGCTGGGATTTATGTATTTATTCACCCTGATTGGCTCGGCACCAGAATCCGATCAGTTCATCTGGTTACGATGATGCCTGCATGTAAATCCTGCCAACCTTCAGCCACTCGTTCTTGAGATATCGCTTCTTGAGACGCACGGACCAGCGGTTCGGCGAGCGAAAAGAAATAAAGTTGAATGAACGAACGAAATGAAGTCGAACCGTTTACTTCATGTTGTTCTTACCTCACATTTAATTCATTCTGTGACGCACTTATTTATTAAATACGGCTCTGCTCGTTCGTGAAGCCGAGAAATTCTCCGCTGAAACCCATCGTCAGAGAGGGAAGGAGAGGGAAAGGGTGAGGTAGATGGGGTGGGAGAGGGAAAGGGAGTGGGTGAGGGGGTGGGAGAGGGGTGAGGGAAAGAGAGAGAGGGTGAGGGAAAGAGAAGAGGGTAAGAGAGACTTTATTCATCCCAGAAGAAACATCATGTATTACAGCTGCACCGAGAGTTTACTTGAATGAAAGAAAAATAAGGAGATGGATATATTTATATGGAAGAATGCGATGTCCGAGTGGGATGTGGGTGTAAACTTTGCCGATATAAGCAGCAGACTTGAGTGGGATTAAAGAGGCAGTGCAGTGTGAACACTGTAAATGGTGAGAAGATGAACAGGGATATTAGTGAAGATAAGAGATCTGAATAGAAGCAACGAGGCAGTGAGTATGGATATGAATCGCTGAAGGTGGTGAAGTTGAACCTATTGTAAGACTGTGAAGTAGTCTCCCAGCACAGTGCCGAGCTGCTGGTATGAACAGCTTCCTGTAGCACTCTTTCTACAGCACATCTGAAGGAGTCTCTACTAAGCTCTGCGGGTTAACCAGGGGATGATGATGATGATGAGTCCAGAATGGCTGAGAGTTTGAGTATCCTCCTTACCACCACTACCTCAAAACCATCCAGAGAGCAGCCCAAGATCGAGCCAGCCTTCTTGATCAGTTTGTGTTCTTTGGTTGGATGTTCATCCATCCATCCATCCTCTATACAGTTTATCCTTTCCTCCAGGGTCACGTGGAACCTAGAGTCTATCCCAGGGAGCATGGGGCACAAGGCGGGGTACACCCTGGACAGAGTGCCAGTCCATCACAGGGCACAATCACATACACACATTCATACACTACGGACACTTTAGACATGCCCATCAGCCTACCATGCATGTCTTTGGACTGGGGGAGGAAACCGGAGAGAACCCCAGACACGGGGAGAACATGCGAACTCCGCCCACACTGGGTCACTGTGGGAATCGAACCCCGGACCCTGAAGGTGTGAGACAAACGTGCTAACCACTAAACCACCGTGCGTGGCTATAGAAGTCATTTCTGGCATTTTCCGACATGCGTAGATTAACAGATCTCAAAGTGTTGTGAGAATTTCTTTATTTCATTTATGAAATAAACATTAATATTATGATAATGCTACATTATATAGCACTAGTCTAATCTAGACGTCTAAAAGCCGTGAGTCGGGAATTCTAGATGTGCAGAACCACGATGAAACGTACATTTCCAATAAGAAAAGAATCGTCATCCAGTCCGCCCGCCTATCAGACTAGTATGAAGATGCAGATGCTGCAGGACGGCGTGTTCTCTCCAGGCTTCCTCCTGGTCTGTGAGTAATAAATGGTAGACTCGGTGTGTTTGAAGAGAAAGATGTCGGGGAGATCTGAGTGTTCCGCTGAGGAGGAAGAAGATTGACGGCGAGCTTCAATTCAGAATGGTGCTCAGGATTTCTTCCCATTACTGTCATGAATAGACGTTAATGGATACGAGAGAGCTGGGGACTGCTAGATTCACCTTGGATGGATGGACTGATATTAGACTGAACCAAACAAGAAAATATTGTTTGCTATGTTCAAGGCGCACAGTGGCTTAGTGGTTAGTACATTCGAGCCCCACCGGGGCCATGTGTGTGCGGAGTTTGCATGGTAGGCTGATTGGCGTGTCTAAAGTGTCCGTAGTGTATGAATGTGTGTGTGAGTGTGTATGTGATTGTGCCCTGCGATGGACTGGCACCCTGTCCAGGGTGTACCCCGCCTTGTGGGATAGACTCCAGGTTCCCCCGTGACCCTGAAAAGGAGTGAGCGGTTGAAGATGGATGGATGTTCAAGGCATGACGTGTTGAGTTTTATGATCTCCAGCCGTTTCATTTTCTAAGCGAATAAATCGGTATAAAAGTTCTCGTAACATCTTCAGTGTTCTGCACAGTATGCAGTATGTAGTGTATTTAGAGCATGGACTCGTTTTGCTGTATAATTTCGATGATGATGATGATGATTAAAGGATTTTGCTCATCGTATTTAATTATAGAGTCCACTTTTCCCCCTCTGTATACGTGTTATAATTTGTAAAGTTCTCGTGTGCACTGGGATTTTGATTTTGCTTCTCTCGCTGCACAAATTACTTCCAACCCAAATCTAAAGCACACCTGGTCCACGCCGTGTTCTTCTCACTGCTGCGTCTCAGCCCCGAGCTCCACAGGTTCATGTTTCTCCGCTGTAGCACACCTGATGTACCTACATGACCCGAGCCAGGTGTTTTTAGACGACTGGGTGTTCGAACCACTGCCGTGTTTCTGTAGCGTGCGCTTCAATGTGCAGTTTGTTTGTTTGTTTGTTTGTTTGTTTGTTTATCAATCCAAATGAATGTTCAATTCAGTTTTATTCGTGCAGCGCTTTTAAACAACGGACATTGTCTCAAAGCTGCTTTAGAGAAATATATAAACACAGGATACTGATTTTAAATGTGTGAATTTATCCCTAATGAGCGAGACGGTGGTGAGGGAAAATTAATTAATTAATTAATCAATTTGTATAGTGCTTTTTTACAATGGTACATTGTCTCAAAGCAGCTTTACAGAAATATCATTTTTTACATTTACAAGCGACTTACTAAGGAGACACATTCACACACCAATGGTAGCAGAGCTGCCATGCAAGGTGCTAGCTTGCCATTGGGGGCAACTTAGGGTTCAGTGTCTTGCCCAAGGACACTTCGGCATGGGATCACCCGGGCCGGGATTCGAACCACCAACCCCACGGTTAGTGGATTAGTGGACAATCCGCTCTACCGACTGAGCCACAGCCGCCCGAAAAAACTCCCTAAGATGATATGAGGAAGAAACCTTGAGAGCAACCGGACTCAGAAGGGAACCCGTCCTCATCTGGGTCACAACTTAGTGTGAAAGTAAAAGAAAGTACATTATGGGTTTAATATGAAGTCTGTTTGTTGAACTAGTCCACTGTTCACTAAAGGAGACCCGAGTGTAGAACTGCATGTGGTAATTGCAGTCCGAACACCATCACAGCAACCACAGCGAGAACGTCCATGTGGAATTGAGATCCAAAACCATTTCCATGGTACTTCAGCGGTACTGTCCTCAGCAATCTCCAGGCTGCACTGCTTGGGGTCGTCCTC
>JAFFST010049247.1:34881-39881 GCA_022414735.1 Noturus placidus | reverse complement strand
TTTTTATTCATGCCATCATTATTGCAGCATTCTGCCTTTCATGTTTTTCAAATAAAGTGACGTCATTCCCGATCTTTCCCTGTTTCAGATCTGGATGTGAATCGTTTAAATAGTAGAGAAAGGCGGAGAAATACAGAACGGCAAAACGTGTCCAAAGACGACATCGATTGTTCTTGCTAGTAACTTTCATCCATCTTGTATACCGCTTATCCTTCCTTCAGGGTCACAGGGAAACCTGTAGCCGATCCCAGGGAGCATCGAGCATGAGGCGGGGTACACCCTGGACACAGTGCCATGCCAGTAACTTACATAACCATAATTTGATGTTATGAGAGGAGTGTGAATAATGGTTAGTTTGTTGGGAAACCAATCACCTCCCTGGTTATAAAATGGGTTCAGTGGCGTGCTGTTCAAATTCAGGTCCATCCAGGTCTGTGCTATCTCCACAATACTCCACTCCACTCAGTTTGATGTATGTACTCTGAAGTAATGCTGACGCAAATACATACGTTTAAAATACAATCCGTTTCTAGTCCACAGCGAGTCCTTCATCTCACAGCACCCCCCCCCTCCCCCCTCCCCCCAATCCACGGGTTCATTCTTACAGCCTCTTTAAGTGTCAGCCACATCTACAGCTAAAACTGCTGTCGTTATCTAAACTGCACACATGGCAGATTGCACAGACACTTCCTCTTTGTTGCACTTTCAGAGTTTTCGCAACAGACTTCACTGGATTAAGACACAAGCCAATTTGCGTGATGTAATTATGGCTTAGTTCCTTTTTTTTTTTTTTAACCGGTTGTTTAATCGAGGCTGCGGAGTGATTTGTGAACACGCCGCTCGCTGGGTCTGTTCATCCAAAGCTGCAGCTGTGATGTGGATTTAGACACAGCGAGAGAGGACAAGGTCAATCAGCCACACTGCCATACACACTCGCTGCTGATTAGCTTGTCTGCTCGAGTCTACCTGAATTTGCCTGCATGATTCATACTCCTTATCTGTTCGGTCAGTCCTTCAAAGCTGTTCAAATTGAAGCGTTGGAATAATATGTGCCTCTGACTACAACTTGAGAGAGGCTTGCATTCCTCAAGGATTTGTTGTGCTTGGTTCAGGTTTAAATAGCAGGGTTCAGGTTGTTTTGATAGCTGTAACCTTGTTGTAGCTTGTGTGCTTTTTTTTTTTTTTTTTAAGTCTTGTGGAGTTCTTAGTCAAGCCATAGATAGATGGGTGGCTGCTGTTATGTCACTTTGTATGGAGGCAGATTAGTATTTGATTAGTCTCATGCTTGTTAGGCTCACATCTGGTCTATCTCTACCGACTGGTCCGATGTCAAAGAGCTTACATTGAGTACAGAACAAAGTAGTTGTGTGTAAAACAGATGTGGGTAGAGTAGTCCAAACATTTTACTCCAGAACAAGTAAAACTACTTATAAAATTAATGATGTAACAGTAAAAGTAACAATGCTAATAATTGCTCGAGCACGAGTAACAAAGTATCCAATGAGAAGACGACTCCAGTAGCATGTTAATAGTTACTTGGGATCTGATTAAAAGGAAGGGAGAGTCTGGAGAACTGTAGGTCACACCTCTCCCTTATGGTCTGTTTGTTCTGTTTATATGATCTTAAACCTGGGTTTAAGATGAAGCAGCACGTCCCAGTCCTGTGACGAGTACAATAACACACAACGTGTCATTTTCTACACAAAAACAAACATGTTAGCGACACAAACTTGTCAAACAAGACAACAGAGAACAACAGAACAGACTATGGAACAGAAGAGAAAGAGTGTGTGTGTGTGTGTGCACATGCATGTGTGTGTCCTGCCTCTGTCTGCCTCAATCTGCACACGTTCCGGCCCCACCCGCACACGTTCCGGCCCCACCCGCACACGTTCCGGCCCCACCCGCACACGTTTCTGCCGCACACGTTCCGGCCCCATCCGCACACGTTTCGGCCCCACACGTTCCGGCCCCACCCGCACACGTTTCGGGCCCACCCGCACACGTTCCGGGCCCACCCGCACACGTTCCGGGCCCACCCGCACACGTTTCGGGCCCACCCGCACACGTTTCGGCCCCACCCGCACACGTTTCTGCCCAATCCGCACACGTTCCGGTCCCATTCGCGCACATTTCATAGGGTAGAACAGCATATTTTTGGCCTCCATGCCTGCTTCTTCCCCTGTCTCCAGGACCGAGCCCGTTTAAAAAAAAGTCAGCGGTTGTTGCGTTCGAATTCGGACTGCTCCGGCGTATCGCAGGTCTCATTGTACGTGATATAAACTAATGATTAAAAAGACATATATTCGTTAATATTTAACAGTAACCTAGGAACGACGTGAAAGTACATTCCTGTGATTAACTATGAACTGGAGTGGAAGTATACGTACGGCCAGTTACACCTTCTCTTAAAACTACGCTTTAAAACAAGTTACTGTACCGAAGTAAATGGAGATTCAACGTTAATGTCAAATCGTCTCAGTGTGGAAAATCCTTCGACGAAAGGGTGAATTGAACATCTGCAACGAACATCTGTGAGATTATCCTAGTCAGATAACATCCTGGCTATTAAATGTCCTGCTTCAAAACAACACTAGGATAAAATCATGACTCTGGAAAGCAGGAGCGGAGCTTCAGGCTACAGGATACTGATCATTGCGAAGGTAGAAGGTTGTGAGATCAAATCCACCAAACTGCCACTGGTGGGTCGATGAGCGAGGCCCTTAACCCTCTATTTTTCAACTGTACATTGGATAAGTTGTCACTTTGGATAAAAGCATCAGCTAAATAAATCTCTTAATGAATGAATACGTTTTGAACTAGAACCACATGCGTTGTTGTCACTGTGGGACGCATTAATACAAGCCCTGTGGTAGAGTCAGGTTCAGACTTTATTTCATCAGGCTAGAGTCGGGTTCAGATTGTCAGGGATTGACCTCTTGCAGAATGTCCTCAGGTTATGTTTGGGTTGTGTTCAATGCATTAGGTGCAGTTAAATCTCTGGAGCACACGCACTGCCATGTTTAATCCTGTTAAACCATGTTAAAGCATGTCTTCGCACCTTGCACCCAGTGCTGCTGGAACAGGATCTGGATCTACCACAACCCTGACCAGGATAAAGAACTTACTTGGTGAATAAATGGCTCTACTAACATATCGGCAGCGTCTAAGCTTCCGCATGTATTCCAGGCACGTTTACCCAATCTGTCAGTTCCCATCCAGGCTTTAAAAGACTCCGACGTCTTCTTAAAGTATCAGGAAGTAGGGTTAAAAGGAAAAGGCCACACTGAGTCTTGGTCATTTCTACGCATATCATTGACTGCTACCTAAACCGATTTCTTCAACCCTTTAGGCGTTCGGAATAATTCAAGATCAAGGACGGGAGTGGAAAATCAAAGTGTTTATCCTGCTTTTACAATTAGATGCCTGAGGCGATGAACAAGATTGTTTGAATGGCCAGATGTCGTATCTTCACTAGGCCAAGAACGTATGTCTGAGAGAGCTGTGTGATTCAATGAGATGAGATGAGAATACATCATGCAGAGATCAAATGTCTAGTCATTTTATTTTTTTTTTAGCCCAACTGAAGCTCAATGAAAGATTGATAATTAAATCAGTCTCATCGTGTCTGTCGTATGCCTTTCACATATATTTAAGGCAATTTTGATATTGAGGCATTCTCATTGGTATGCTTTGGATTCCTGCAGGAGATTGGTGTAAGAGGGGTGTGAGAAATGATTTTTTGGCTCAGTGGCGAGTGTGAAGTACACACTGCAGAGTGTGAACACTGAGCTCACTGTCATTTAGTGAACAGAACTCTGTGTTCTTCATGGCTTTGTTTCCCTTTCCTTAGATTCACTCGGATACCACACACTGCCCAGTAAATATGAGACATCACCCATACACCCCCCTAACCCCCCCCCCCCTTATACCCCTGCACCCGAACATATTTCTCGTAAATAATGCGAGATGACTTCAATAGCAACATAATTTATATGCTTCCAGTTACAAGTAATAAACATCTTGGTTCTGAGGGAGATTTCTGGCATGGTGGCTGGTCCACTCACTCTATTCATTTATCTTCAGTAAGGGGTTCTCTGTTCAGGATTATGGTGGATTCAAAGTCTGTCTTGGGAACAATGTGTATGAGGCAGGAATAAACCCTGGGCAGCACGGTATCATGAACCCAAGCATTTACACCTATTCACAATGCTCAATCTGCTCACGTCTCGTCTCCGTCTGCACACGTCTCGTCCCCGTCTGCACACGTCTCGTCCCCGTCTGCACACGTCTCGTCTCCGTCTGCACACGTCTCGTCTCTGTCTGCAAACGTCTCGTCTCCGTCTGCACACGTCTCGTCTCCGTCTGCACACGTCTCGTCTCCGTCTGCACACGTCTCGTCTCAGTCCGCACACGTCTCCGTCTGCACACGTCTCGTCTCCGTCTGCACAGGTCTCGTCTCAGTCCGCACACGTCTCGGCTCCGTCCGCTCACGTCTTGGCTCCGTCCACACACGTCTCATTGGGTAGAACAGAATCTTTTGGGTTACATGAAATCTCTACAGAACTTTTCAAAAATCTGCTGTCACAAGTCTTCCCTTGTGCATAACAGTTGCCCAGAACAAGTTTGCAGTCGTGCATTACTTCAGATTCATGCATGTTTTTCAGCAGAAGACTCATACTCGCCTTGTTAGCAAGTACCCAGGTTACTCATACGTGTTAGTTTAGCAAGTACCTAGTGATAGTACATGCCAGAGAGTAAGAAGTTGGATGAAGTATGATACATGTGCATTTTGCTGCCAGATCACGTGGTCTACTCTGAACAAGCATTCTCTTTTGAATTTGGCAAATCAAGTCTAAAAAGACTTGGAGGTCAGTGAAAAGCCTAAGCATGCACACTCTTCCCAGCTTCAGCCATATACAGTGGTGTGAAAGTGTTTGCCCCCTTCCTCATTTCCTGTTCCTTTACATGTTTGTCACACTTAAGTGTTTCGGAACATC
>JAFFST010049247.1:4261-16580 GCA_022414735.1 Noturus placidus | reverse complement strand
GAGTGGAAGAGGACTCCAGTGGCAACCTGTGAAGCTCTGGTGAACTCCATGCCCAAGAGGGTTAAGGCAGTGCTGGAAAATAATGGTGGCCACACAAAATATTGACACTTTGGGCCCAATTTGGACATTTTCACTCAGGGGTGTACTCACTTTTGTTGTCAGCGGTTTAGACATTAATGTCTGTGTGTTGAGTTATTTTGAGGGGACAGTAAATTTACACTGTTACACAAGCTGTACACTCACTACTTTACATTGTAGCACAGTGTCATTTCTTCAGTGTTGTACATGAAAAGATATCATCACATATTTACACACATTTGAGGGGTGTACTTACTTTTGTGAGATACTATAGGTCTATAGCTGGACAGTTGAGCGGGGTCAAGGTCAGGTTTCTTAATCAGGGGTATAATAACTGCTAGTTTAAGTGATTTAGGTACATAGCCAGTGCTATGGAAGAATTGATTATGTTTAAAAGTGGTTCAGTTACTCCAGGACAAATCTGTTTAAAGAAACATGTCGGTACAGGATCTAGTATGCAAGTTGATGGTTTCGCTGAAGAGATTAATGAAGCAAGTTCGGTCTCTCTAAGGGGAGTAAAACATTCTAAACATTGATCTGATATTGCTATATTATCATCTACAGGGTTAGTTATAATACTGTCTGGTTTTAATTTCATAGCCTGAATTTCACATCTAATATTTTTAACTTTACCAATGAAAAATTGCATGAGATCTTCACTGCTATGTAATGATTGTGATTGAGTGTTTCTCTCTGTAGTGGTTTTATTCCTAGTTAATTTTGTTACTCTGTTGAATAGAAATGTGGAATTGTTTTTGTTATCTCCTATTAAGGTGGAGAGAGAGAGAGAGAGAGACTTTTCTAGCATCGCTAAGAGATTTCCCATCATGCAGTACTCTCTCTTACAGTACTGTTTACAGTACTCTCTACCAATTTGTTTCGATGGTATTTACGTTCTAATTGTCGAGTGGTCTGTTTTAAGGTACGTGTTTGATTGTTATACCAGGGTGCTAGTCTTTTCTCTCTAATTAATTTTCTTTTGAGTGGAGTCACTCTATAGCGTGTAGCGGAGTGTTGACTCTAAGCATTCAGTCGTCTGATCGAGTTCTATCGGATCAGACGGTGATCCAAATCTAATTGATGTTTCTGCGAGGTTATCGATGAAGCTCGGTGCAGTAGCTGATGTGAAAGTGCGTTTTACGCAGTAGCGAGGCGAGGTGGAAATATTATGATCAATACGTATTATGAACGAGATTAGATAATGATCTGAGACGACTTCAGACTGCGGAAAAATGACAAGATTTTCTATATTTAATCCGTATGTTAGTATGAGGTCAAGAGTGCGACCACCGTTATGAGTAGGTCCGATTACGTTCTGATTAAACCCTACTGAATCTAAGATGGACACAACCGCTGTTCTCAGAGGGTCTTCAGGGTTATCAAAATGAATATTAAAATCACAGACGATCAATGCTTTATCTACAGACACAACCAGGTCTGAGATAAAGTCTGCAAATTCACTAAGAAATTCAGTATATGGCGCTGCGGGTCTGTAAATAATAATTAGAGGAAGTGACTTATTTGTTGTGGCTACATAAGTTAAACTGGTATAAAGAATTTCAAAAGAATTACATTTATTGCTAGGTTTATGTGAGACACCTAGATTTTGACTATGAATGAGTACAAGACTTCCTCCTCTACCAGTTAAACAAGGCTGGTGTACATAACTGTATCTAGGAGGACTGGCTTCATTTAATGCTATATACTCGTTTGGTTTAATCCAAGTTTGTCTTAAACACATTAAATTATATTCCTGATCAGTAATGATTTCATCAGCAAACAGACACAGTCTCTATAGCAGCGGTCTTCAACGTTTTCCAGGCCAAGGACCCCCAAACTGATGGCGAGATGGAGCGGGGACTCCCTAATTATATATATATTGTATGAAGTTGTGTTATATCAAACTGGTACCAAAACTTTCGCGACCCCCATGCAGTACCTCCGCGGACACCCTAGGGGTCACGGACCCCCTGTTGAAGACCCCTGCTCTATAGTATGTACTACAGGTGTGAACTATTCACTGAACATTGATTATGATGAATGTTGTTATTGTAGGAAGATGTACTTACGGTAGGTAGTCACATGGTGTGTAGCGCATTGGAGATGTTGTCTGACAGCAGTTCCACTTCGAGGCTGCTGGGGTGCAGGCCATCCAGACGAAACAACCTTAGACACTCCCAGAACAGATTCCAGTTATTCACAAACAGCAGATTCTGTTCATTACACCAAGAAACTAACCAGTCATTCAAAGCAAGAAGTCTACGGAAGTCTTCAGCTCCACGTATGCATGTGCCTAACCTTCACCACACGCATCAATGAGCCTTTTGCGATCATGACGCTGTCGCTGCTTCACCGGTTGTCCTTCCTTGGACTACTTTTGGTACGTAATAACCACTGCATACCGGGAACACCCCACAAGACCTGCTATTTTGGAGATGCTCTGACCCAGTCGTCCAGCCATCACAATTTCCCCCTTGTCAAAGTCGCTTAGATCCTTACGCTTCCCCGCTTCCAACACATCAACTTCGAGAACTGACTGTTCACTTGCTGCCTAATAAAGATACCCCACCTCTTCACAGGTGCCACTGTCATGGGATAATCAATGCTATTCACTTCACCCGGCAGTGGTTTTAATGATACGGCTGACCTATGAATTTATTTCAATTTGATTTATTTGATGGTTGGTTGTATCTGTTAACTCCATTAACCATCCGAAATATTTATTTATTTAATCATTTGTTATTTTTGCTAACTAATTAAAATATCATTAAATCTGTCGGTTTGACCATTTAACTTAACCAGCTAAAATTGATTAATGAATTAACTCACACCCTTGTTTAATTATTTCCACATTTATGTGATCATTAGATCATTACCGATCTAAACAATCTATTTACTTATTTATTTATTTAGTAATTCGTGATTATTATTATTATTATTATTATTATTATTATTATTATCATTATTATCCATCCATCCATCCATCCATCCATCCATCCATCCTCTACCACTTACTACTCTTCAGGGTCACAGGGAACCTGGAAGCATCGGGCATCTCAGGAAGCATCGGGTACAAGGCGGAGTACACCCTGGACAGAGTGCCAGTCCATCATAGGGTACAATCACATACACACTCACACACACATTCATACACTACAGACACTTTAGACACACCAATCAGACTACCATGCATGTCTTTGGACTGGGGGAGGAAACCAGAGTACCCGGAGGAAACCCCCGACACACACACAGGGCCATGGTGGAACTCGAGCCCCGGACCCTGGAGGAGTGAGGCAAACATGCTAACCATTTTGTCACCGTGCACCCTTATTATTATTATTATTTATGTATTTATTATGCAATTACACTGTATTGCCTCATTTTCATATTATACATTATGACAAGAAAGGAAATCTGTGTATCGCTAAGGAGAACAAGCCTATTAAAGGTGTGGTATCTGGCTATAAGTATAATGTTAGCTGTCATGAAGGCAGTTTTCATCAAAATTAAAAAAAAGTGATCTACAACCGTAACACATACACACACACACACACACACACAAGCAGTGCAGTAAGAGTCAGGCCTTTAGGTCCGGTATAATGAGGAGCTTTAACATCTGGATAAAGTTGGATAATGGCCACAAAATCCACAGGATAAACGTCACTACACGCAACACAGAGAAATAATGGAGTGTCTCCTAAACACACGGACTTTCCAGTTAATTGGAAACTTTTCTCTCACAGTGAATAACAGTTCACTCTCAACCACTTTCAAAACAAAAACAACACCTTTATGGTAATGGAACATTAAGGAGCTTACAGTAATTAACTCTAAAGCTATGAGAAATATTACAAAACAAGAAAGATTAGTTACAGACATCTCTCTCTCTCTCTCTCTCTCTCCATATTAGCAGAGAGTGGCCATTTGTCGTTTTCCATGTGACTGATCTTTATAGCTGAAAGCGCTGCTGAACTAATTGATTAAAGTACTGACATTTAAAGGAGCTTTATGTCAGTAATTACGGGTCAATTCTCCATGCTGAATGTGTTAGCGTGTGTGAATAATGGCTAGCGTAATGCTAATATGCTAATACACGACACACTGTGGCTATAACCTGTCCCATAAAGTGTGCCGTTTCAGTAGCGTTTGTGTCCGTAATGCAGTGACGTGTTCGTAGTTAATTATTCACATTTAGTCTCCATGTTCAATGACCGAGTGTGTTAACAGGTAACAGGCTCGCGTGAACGTCAAACAGACGTTTTTCATAACCTGTAATGGACGAGTCCTGGAAAAACACTGTTTTAGGCAGGAGATGTTAAATGGATTTGCACATCAGTGCAAAAAAAATTATGTTTATATTTGAAAGGAAAGCATTTAGTAGGTTTTTATTAAAAGGTTTATTTCTTGGGAAAAATGCACACATGTAGGTTGTTGTGATCATCACAAGTTATCCATTCTAGGCACACCCAGTAGGGCACTTTGTAATGTTTTATCTACCACAGGGGCATCCTAGATTGCACTTCATCACATTTTATTTACCGTAGGGCAACCTAGAAGGCATTTCATCATGTATTTCCACTATCAGGCCACCCTAGGGCTCATGTTCAATGTATTATTCAACCATGTCGGCACCACATGCAGCCACATACAATATATAATATGAGGTTGCTTACTGTCTATGTCTAAGGATGTGGTGTTCAAATCGAAGCATTTAGCAGAGCCCCACAGGAATTCTGTGAGATTTGTACTCACATTAAAAATAAATAAAATAAACAAGGCAATAAATTGTATCACCACCTCAGCACACTATTAGGACATGAAGAATAAATATTAATCCCCTCCTGTGAGACAGTTGATGAATATGTCTTACAGTTTGTGAACAGAAACAATGCCATGTGTCTTTGCGTGTCAGTTTTAGTGCCCGGTTTGTTTCAAAAAGAAGTTCAGAGATCAATTTCTCACCATGTTTGTGACACTTGCTCCCTGTTGTTTTGCACCTCTTAACAGCCACCAGAAACTACTCTTTCCTCAGTCCCGAGGCTGTTTCCATGTTCTGACATGGTCGCCTTCACATATCACACGGCTTTTCTGTTTTTGTGACCTGAAAAACTTGAAATGTGCCTATATATATATATATATATATATATATATATATATATATATATATATATATATATATATATATACCTCGCTTTTGTTTTAGAAATCAATGTATGGAAAACCTTTACAATGTGTTTTGCTTATTTTTCCTATTTTTGTTGTTGTTGAAGGACCACCATAGCCATGCATTGAAAACACATGTTCCTTAAAAACAGAAAGTTTATTCGATCTTTGATGGAAAACAAGTACTTCCCATATATTTAGTTATTGCTAATTTTATGACCGTTTAATTATAACTATAACTAATTATAAAAATGCCACTTGCTGAACAGCTAAAACTTTTAGATAAAAATAAACATTTTCCATCGGAGGCTCGTATCTGCATCACTGAACTGAAAACGTTACATTTTTATTTAATACTTTAACAGTGTCTTTGAATTTTTAATTTTGTTTGCACAGAATTTAAGGTAAGACACAGGAAGAGCTACAAAGCAGTTTTGCCTTTTGTGTGGGTGTCTGAAAGATAGAAAGAGAGACCACAAAGAGGAATATGAATACATAATGAATACATAATACCCAGAGGATAAAAAGGGACTTAGCAGTGCAAAGTCCTTCCAAATTAATTGTGCAGCCAAATGTAACAACAATAAAGTGTTTGAATTGGCGCTCAGCTCCAGTCCTCCAGGGGGCGAAAGAGAGAGAGAGAGATGGAAAAAAAAGGAAATGTAATGGAAACGTGTTCATACTTTATTTGTTTATGAACGTGGAAGTGTAAGTAATAGGATTTCAAATTTCCCCAGTAAGAAAGAGAACAATGGCATCGCTTTTTTAATTGTATTTATTTTTTTTTACATTTTTATTTTATTTTTTAAACACTAGCTACCACAATCATATTGGATGTTTTTCAAAAAATGGACAATTAGTGATGCAAATGAGGCTTCGTGTAATTAAATATGGAACACATTTGCATATTAAATAAAACCAAATATCTAGGCCTTTTCATGTGGTTAGAACTTAAAACATTTCTTTTAATAAGAAGACACTCTCAAGAGAATGACTTGCTACTTTTTTTTAATTATTATTGTTTAACCAAGAAAATACCATGCAGTGTTATAAAACCACCCATTTCCTGGATAAAATCTAACATAAATCCAGCAACAATAATAACAGTAACATTTTTGGACATTTGCCTGTGATATTCTTGTCAGTAGAATCATCTAGAGCATCCAGGAAGTGAGATTGTTGGTTCGGAATATATAAGGAGCTGATTCTGGGGTGTGAAAAAATGTGGTATAAAGAGTTTCAATCAATAAATCAATGATAATGCCACATACATTGCCATATATCAGGAAACAATCTGAGTGGGTGGAGCCTTCTTCCAAGTGGCTAAGTTTCAGATAATGTGGTTCTCATGAGTGGAGAACAACAGTAAGCTGTGATATTTTTTTATCGTTACATTTTGAGACAACACAATTTTTTCTGAACAGATTATTATCTAAATGGTCATCTCTATGTGTAATATCTTGCTATAAAGTTGAGTACTAGAGCCTGATGGAGAAGGCAGAGGAGTCTGTGTGGTCAAAGATGCTGCAGTGAATCACTATCTCGAATTCTCAGCTCTGCTTCTCATATTAAACATTGTGTTATTTTGGATAATAATTATGTATGACACAACCCTGCTTAAGTGGCTGAGTGTTTTGACAGACATTAAGATAGAAGGATACATTTTTTTTAAGTAAATTAAGGCATCATATGTTTGATTATATTTAATATCTACACAGCATGTACTGAAAGCTTTTTCTTCCCAGGAGATGGGTGACCATGGAAACACGCAGGAACTCTCCAGCTATGCTGCATATTGAGAATGTGAAGCTAAAATAGACCAGTGTTGCTCTTAATATATGGAGCAACACCGGTGGAGAAAAATGCATGGCTTGATAATTTACAGAATCGAAACTGTCCACAGAAACGGAATCTAATTTAATTAGATTGGAATCTAATTCCAAAAAGGTAATATGGTTTTCTGCCTCGGAAGTTAACTGTATGTATGTGTGTGCATGTGTGTGGGTGTTTTATATTGATATAGTCTGGTTCCATATTTATTGAAACGCAATGTGCCGTCAGCTGAAATTGTAATAAATAAATAAATAAATAAAGATAAATTGGTTTGTAATACTGATCTAAAATTGGAAGAGTATCTTATTGAGAATTAGTATAAAGGAAGACTGGGAGCAGAGATAGACAAAAGTGTGTGTGTGTGTGTGCGTGTGTGTGTGTGTGATATGGTTGCACTTTTACATCCACATCCTTCATGAGTTTGTGAGAGTTTGTGTCTAATCTCTTTCAGTGTGTGTCTTCAGCCACGCCAACGAGCATCGACTTAAAATCTCACCCAGAGATAGCACAACTGGCTCTGCGTGTGTGTTTCAATAGAAATCCATAATCATTTCTGCTCTGATTCTCATTACTCGGGTCATACCGATCGCATGTGTGTGTTGGATCGCATGTGTGTGTTGGTGAGCCGGTCCAAATGATTACTTATGAATCACTTATACATCCGAGCTCGTATTGACCTCAGATGATTAGACAGAAACTGATCTGGACAATGCTGATAATTAAAGAGAGAACTTATTATCCATCGTAAACATATTCATCTTCATTAATATTACAGTTTAACAGTAATTTTATAAATGTGATGTAAATGCGGCATATTTCACAAGAATTGCAAGGGAATCGTTAAAAGCTTTACATTTGTTCACTTTTAGGGGAACCAAATGTTGCTTCAGGTTAAGATACATGCAAAAGAGAAACATAATGTATGTTCACTAGGAAAAAAAATCTTAAAACCTTACTATAACCATCCATCCATCCATCCATCTTCAACCGCTTACTCCTTTATCAGGGTCACGGGGAACCTGGAGCCTATCCCAGGAGGCATCGGGCACAAGGCGGGGTACACCCTGGACAGAGTGCCAGTCCATCGCAGGGCACAATCACATACACACACATTCATACACTACGGACACTTTAGACACGCCACCTTACTATATATAATATTAAAACATACATTTTGACCATGTATTATTATTTCAACCTGATTTCACAAAATTGATGGCTCAATTTCTTAAAATCATTGTATTTTACCTTTATTTAAACAGGAAGATCTTTGAAATGAGCAATATGTCTTTCCTGAGAGATTCCCGGCTAAAATGGTCTCACCGCTACATGTGTAAAAAATATGTATAAAAGGTTAGTAAGTTACAGATTCTGAGTACCACACACACATAGTGTAAGATCAGAGGCGGATTAAGGTCTACACAGGCCACTAGGCTCAGGGATTTGAAGAAGTTAGATTAGTTTTCGAGAATTAGATTAGATTTCATCAAGATTACTTCATCATCAAGAAGTGTGACCAAATCTATAAAAGGACATCATCCATGACCTCAGAGAAGCAATCTAGAAAGGGCTATAAGGCCATCTCCAAACAATTTGAAAGTCACCATTCTAAAGTGAGAAGGATTGTTTACAAATGGGAAGCCTTCAAGACAGTTATCAATCTTCCCAGGAGTGAGCGTCCCAGCAAATCCAGTCCAAGGTCAGACCGTTTCATGCTTAGAGCTATAAAGAAACACCCAAGAGCAACAGTGACCCTCTGCAAGCACATTAAATGCTCATGTTCATGACAACACAATTAGAAAAAGACTGAACAAATAAGGCTTTCAGAGAAGCAAGTGCGTAACCACGGTATGGACATTGGGGCGGTCCAACGAACTCAGCGGGAGGATGTGCAAGTGAATGTAACGTTACTGGTCAAAAACTAGAACTGACGTTAACCTAACCTACTTCATGGGTGTGCAAATTATCAACAGTTCGTATGATGCCTTCTATACTAAGATAACGTCACCTACTATTTATGTATCTAGTGACTTACTGTCTGAATAAAAGCTCGTATGTTCTGCTGCACTTTTCTACACTTGTCTGCTGTCTCCAATTCTTACAGACTGAGCTGCTAAAATATATCAACAAACAAGTGTACAACTGGGGGTTCGACAACACCTATTGTCCTTAACAAACGGAAATATATTAAAAAGGAATAGACATAAATAAATAGAATAGATGATGAAGAACGACAGAGCCGTTTATTAAAGGGGGACATTTTGTACTGTATATTGGGGGAGGGCAGATTGGTATTTCCTCAACGTTGGGGGGGAGACTCGTCCCCTCCAAAGAATGTGTGGTTACGCCCATGCAGAGAAGGGTGACTAGAAATACCCATGGATAGCCCTTCTCTCCAAAACGAATATGGCATGACTTGGTTTGCATCTGAACACACCAGGAAAGTTCTGGAACAATATCCTTTGGACTTTGTGAGATAATGATAAACTCCTACAGAAAATGTTAATTTCATGTTATTATTGCTAAAGGTGGTTCAACAGTACATCATTGGTCACCACATTTACATTGCATTTATTCATTTAGCAGACGCTTTTATCAAAAGCAACTTACAAATGAGTGCAGACTCATACACCAATGGTAGCAGAGCTTCCATGCAATCTTCCCAGGAGTGAGCGTCCCAGCAAATCCAGTCCAAGGGCAGACCGTTTCATGTTTAGAGCTATAAAGAAACACCCAAGAGCAACAGTGACGCATCAAATTCAAGGCCTTGATGCTCGCGTACAAGACCCTGTCTGGAACAGCACCCTCTTACCTCAACTCTCTGCTGAAGTCTTACGTTCCCACACGTAATCTGCGATCGATTAGCGACCGACGTGCACTTACACCTCTACTCTGCGCACGTTGCTTCTTCTAGTACTCAATTAATAGATCTTGTATAGTAGCACTACTTGTATTGTTCCCTGCTTGATACCACTTTGCTTGTATCTCTCATTTGTAAGTCGCTTTGGATAAAAGCGTCTGCTAAGTGAATAAATGTAAATGTAGGTGCTAGCTTGCCATTGGGGGCAACTTAGGGTTCAGTGTCTTGCCCAAGGACACTTCGGCATGGGATCACCCCGGCCAGGATTCGAACCACCAACCCTTCGATTAGTGGATTACCCACTCTACCGACTGAGCCACAGCCGCCCAATACTGTTCTTCATTACTGTACACCAATACTGTTCTTGGAGACTTTAGCTCCAACCATAATTGTGCCCACCTGACCATCTAATCTTCGTCTTAAGAAGGTCTTGATCAACTAAAACAGGTGTTAGGTTTTGGTTGGAGATGAAACCTACAGGACTGGCACCCTGTCCAGGGTGTACCCCACCTTGTGCCCGATGCTTCCTGGGATCGGCTCCAGGTTCCCCGTAACCCTGATAAAAGAGCAAGCGGTTGAGGATGGATGGATGGGTGGATGAAACCTACAGGACGGTAGAGCCTAAAGAAGAGGTTTGGTGACCACTTGTCTACACTGAATTATAGGGTGTACTTATTTTCCCCAACCTGAATTTACATACGACTACATACAACTACTCCATACAATTGTTGTTTGTGTCTTGGTAAATAAATATATAGAATTGAAGGAGGGTGTTATATTGTCAGTCAGGTTAAAGAAGGCTGATCAGTATGTAGGCGGCATGACAATTATACCTTCATAGATAAACATATACCAGAGGATTAACCAGGGCACAGTCAGAGAGCACAGTTTAGCATATAAATGACTGAATGAAAGGGATGTGATTGGATTTCATCCCCAGCCATACCCTTTATATCCTTTCATACGAATCGTGAGAATTTTTATTTCCAAACGTGAGCTAACTGAATTATTTTGAGACCACAACCCAGACCACACTTTTATAAGCTGTATAGGTAACCATTTGGATCATTACAACAAGTGGAACACTATTTAAGCATCAAGGTGATCACAACGGTCACCCCATCATCGCATACACGATGCATCGTAAATTATTTTGTCTGGAAAGTTCAAGGTAAACAAATTCTGTACAATGGATCTGAGTGGACTGATCTAAATCTGTCTCGACGTGGGAGTCAAATGTCTGATTTTGACATTGTTTATCGTCAGGAGGGGTGATTACAGGCCTGACAACCATCTGATAACCATCAGGAAAGGGGACGTCTGTGCCGTCAAGCTCTCTGTCTGTTTTATGGGTCATAAAAATAATGTTTTCAGAATAATTACATACACAACCTAGTTCATCTTCCTGCTGGACCGTAATTGCACCCTGTTTCACATGCTCAGGTGCGATGGCACATGCAATACACGTCACGTCGAGCCTGCTTCTGATGCTCGAACTATTTAATTAGCTCTGAAAGATTATATTCGAGTCTGAACGCTTCCATAAGCAAGCAGGGGATCGTGGCTCACTGGGATAGACCCATTTAAAGGTGATGAACTCGTGAGACATTTGAGGCATAATGAGGATCTCTAGTCTTTTTTTTTCAGACAGATGTGTGCTCCAAATTGACTTCTCGCCCTTTCTCTAGAGTGAACACCCTACATGGGGTTGTTTTCTGCAGATGGAGTGCATATGCAATGAATAGCTGACATGTGCTGACAGCAGGAGGACGGCGGGGAAGACATCCGCTCGCAATAAACTCCTCCGGTCAAGTTCAGTCACTTCATCAATTCTTAACTAGCGTGTTGTCTTTCAGGTGAACACACCGCATGGTAATAAGTGGATCTGTGTATGGTGGTTCAGCTTGGGCTAATTGGCCCTTGTAAGTCACGGAAGTACCACGGGACTGAGGTGGGCTTGGGCGCTGACTCTACTCTGTGGCTAATTAGTTACTTCGAACTCTGTTAGCATGGATAACAGCACTATCCAACAGGTTAATTACTCCATTTAAACACTCTAGCTCATTTCCTTTCAGACGTCAACAATGAAAGACAAATAAATCTACTTCATGGTTACAGTTTACTTCTCTGCTCTGTCATACTTAAAGCATTACTGCTTCAAATGAATCCTTATCAAATTATTAAATGAGTGATAATCAAGGTTTCCCCAATTTTGTTTTCATTTATTCAATCCTGATTGTTAACTAAAAAGGTGAAGTGTAAACCCAACTATTATTAAGGGTTTTTTTTCTTTTTTAAATGAAAGAACTGTGTAAAAGTAAAGAATTGTCAAAACAACCGTAGTGTATGAATGTGTGTGTGAGTGTGTATGTGATTGTTACCCTG
>JAFFST010049246.1:37908-48393 GCA_022414735.1 Noturus placidus | reverse complement strand
TGTGTTTACTTGTGTTGTCCTTGACTATTGTTTAAATTGGTTTGATGTTCCGAAACACTTAAGTGTGACAAACATGCAAAGGAACAGGAAATGAGGAAGGGGGCAAACACTTTTTCACACCACTGTATGTCTCTGCTTATACCAGCCTTTATTCATAGTGACAGACTATACAGCCTCACCATTGAGTTCTTTTATGTTTACCTTTTCTGCATTTTATTAGGCCCTTTATACATTTTAAAACATTGCTTGTTGTCATTGGAGCGGCACAGTGGCTCATACCTCCAGGGTTGGTGGTTCGATTCCCATCTCTGCCCTGTTAGAGTTTGTATGTTCTCCGCATGCCTCAGTGGTTTCCTCAGGCTACTCCAGTTTCTTCCCCCAGTCTTAAGACATGGGCTGTACACTGATTGGCATCTCTAAATTGTCTGTAGTGTGTGAATGGGTGAGTGAGTGTGTGCGATGGATTGGCACTCCATCCAGTGTGTCCCCGCCTTGTGCTCTGAGTCCCCTAGGATAAGCTCCCGGGTCCCTGCGACCCTGTGTAGCATAAGCGGTACATAAAATGGATGGATGGATGGATGGGTTGTTGCCATCAGTATAGTGTGCACAGGTGGACTACAAACATAAGCGCTAAACATAAGCATCGAAATTGATCAAAGAGTGACATTTATTTTCTGCATGAGGAAAGATCTTGTGGCAAGGTTTTCGACATCTTTAGGCAGATTTGAGAACCTGGCTCTTTAGCCAACATAATCTTTGTAGATCTTTTCAAAGTAAATAAAATATTTCCACATTATATTCATGAACTATATTTATGATTTCTTAAAGTTGAGATTTGAAAGCATGTTATAGACAGAAAACACTATTTTGGTCAAAACCTTATTGCTGGCTATTTGCCAGAATTCAGCCAAAAAGACATCTACATGTCTTTTCCCAAGCCACCACCCATTTCTCACAACACAGTGAGTAAATGGCTTAATTAACCTACGTCTTCCACCACTGCTTTGGTTAACTCTTTTAGGCATCCTGCATCCCCATGAATTCTCAAAGTGATACAGTTTGCAAAAATAAAACATTTATAAAATGAATACACAGAACATCACATTTAGCCATCAAGGATAAATTTATTCATGGTTGATCACAGAGTTGTTTCAGCCTTTACAGACACATATTTTATGTTACTTTATACAAAATAGAGTCTCTATTTTAAAAACATAGGGAACGCTAAAAACAATTTAAAAAAGATTGGAATTTTACACATTATGCTTAACTAGACTTTTACAAAAGTAGCCTAGCTACCTGCCGATTAGGCTTTAACAATATATCTAAACACTAAAGTATCTTCAAGTTCAAATTCCCCTACAAGAAAGTCACGCCTTAGAGTAAGATAAGATAATTGCATTTTGAAATATTTCCCCCTTTATTTACATATTTTTTTGAAAAACAGTCTGTTGGTTTTCTTTATTTAATATTTGTGGACATTGTTGCACAATGCGGCAAACAATAGGCTTCATCCTCAAATGCCAAAAATATATGCAAATTTGGGTTCCAGTGAATACATTTAAAATTTCTCTATGATTGACATAACATGAGGGTATGAGTAAAATGACAAATGACAGTAAATTATACATATGGTAGGTAGTAGAGTCATCACATTGAACAGTGGCAATAGGAGAACACTATCATAATACACTATTTTCTGTATTGGCACTGTATTTTATATTAGCAGTTAATTTAATAGTACATTTTTTTTATTTGTACATAAAATACTGTAATAAAATACTCAATATGCATACTAATTCCTTAAGTGGTCCATAAGTCAATGAAGCTATGTTTAAACCTGTTTAAAGGGAAATGCTGAATATCATTTTCAGAATATTGTGAAATTAGCACTGACTATTTTTATATATCCTGTGAGGCTTGAGGCAGTATTAGCAATTACAACCCCAATTCCAACAAAGTTTGGACGCTGAGTAAAATGTAAATAAAACAGAATGCAATGATTTGCAAATCTCATAAACCCATATGTTATTCACAATAGAATATAGAAAACCTATCAAATGTTTAAACTGAGTAAATGTACCATGTTATGAAAAACATAAGGTAATTTTGAATTTGATGGCCAGAACACACCACAAAAATGTTGGAACGGGGACAAAATAAGGCTGGAATAGTAAATGTTACTAAAAAGACACAGCTGGAGGTTTATTGGCAACAGTGACATGATTGGGTATAAAAAGAGTATCTTAGAAAGGCAGAGTCTTTTAGAAGTAAATATGGACAGAGGTCCACCAATCTGTGAGAAACTGTATCTAAAGTTTGTGGTGCAATTTCAGAATAATATTCCTTAACATAAAATTGCAAATACTATGAATATCTCATCATCTAAAGTACATAATATCAACAAAATATTCTGAAAATCTGGAGAAGTCTCTGTGCGTATGGGACAAGGGTGAAAATCAGCATGCCTGTGATCATTGGGCCCTCAGGTGATACTGTATTAAAAAAAAGACATTCTGTGATGGAAATCACTTCATGGGCTCAGACACACCTCCAGAACTCATGTCTGTGAATGCAGTTTGCCATGCCACTCACAGACGCTGGTTAAAGCTCTATCATGCAAAGAAGAAGCTGTATGTGCACATGATCCAGAAACACCATGGTCTTCTCTCAGCCACAGATAATTTAAAATAATTTAAAAGTGGAGAACTGTTTTGTGGACAGACAAATCAAAATGTGAAGTTTTGGAAACCATGGACACCATGTCCTAAAGAGGAGTGGGACCAACTGTTTTTTTTTTTTTTCGTTTTTATCAGCGATCAGTTTGAAAGCCTGCATCTCTGATGGAATGGGGGTGCATTAGTGCCCATGGAATAGGCAGCTTGCACATCTGGAAAGGCACCATCAATGCTGAATGGTATATACTTAGATACTTATATATTTCTATCTTTTACTGTGAATAACGTATAGTTTATGAGTATAGTTTTTATTTACATTTATTAACATTTTACAGAGCATCCCAACTTTTTTGCAGTTGGGGTTCTAATTAAATGATCGTCTTTATAAAATCTCATGGCTTAAGAGGGCTTTTCTCTAAACAACCTTTGGCACTCTAATTGATGGCCATGTTCATTTTCAGTGAAAACCTGAGATTTTTTATTTAGGGTTTGGTTTGCATAACATGTACAGTAAATGAGAATTATGTTTGCCATATAAATTGAACTGGCCTTTAAGAGGTATTGGGAGAAAAGTCATCATGACCTTCAGAAATTTGGATTTACACTCTCATTTCTTTAGATTTATCATCTGTGTTTATATAGAAATGACTCTCAAAGAGAGAGAGAGAGGCAGCAAAAACAGGGTCAGGCAAAAAAAAAAGAGAATCCTGAAAGTAGACCTCCCCTGTGACATGAAGCTTAATTATCAAAAAGGAAGATATAGCACATCAGGCACATTGACACATCTTCATTCCTTTTATGGCCCTCAGAATGGCTCGTCTTCCAATCAAGACATCAGTTTCTCAAGAGGAAAGCACTGAGATGACAGCAAATGAATGAAGATGCTCATTAGTGACAATAACAGCATTAGCAGGGAGGGGTATCACCCAGTTACAGGAAGAATTGCTGGAATTTGTGATGTTCACTTCCTTTTTTTTTTTAGAGTGTGATCTTCAGTAAGTCAAAGCTGTTTTTTTCACCTGTTTCTTGTGTGTGATATTACACCTCACCTTGCTTTAAAAGGAGACGTGTGTGTGTGATATGAATAGCTAGAGTCCGTAGAAAAACCAATCAATTAATATGCAATTTGGTCAGTATATTTTTTCTTTTACTCTGAGCAGGATCATTTTTCCCAATGAATGAAAGACTGCCCAATTTGTCTGAAATGTACATAAGATGAAGTTTCAAATGCAAATAAAAAAAGCAAATGAATAGATAAAGGAAACAGAATGCTTAGCCATCTAACATTTATGTCATGTACATTAGTTTGTTATTATTCTAGTCTATGTTAGCATTTTTCTTATAATTATTTGTATTCATGTTTGGTATTACCTGTAACAACGTTTTCTCAGCAAATGTCTTGAATCCAATTCATTTATAACAAGAGGGTTGTGCCTAGAGGCAGCTAGGTTTTAAGATTATTCTTAAACTCTCTAGAGGGCTTTCTAGGAAAACCAGTTTTTGTCATAGTGTAGCACAATACTCAAAGCTCTTCACTGTTCAAGTTGGAGTGTAAAGACAACTATCTATCAGTTTTCTCACTCAGTAGCTCACTGTGTTCCACTTTATATATTTGACAATGCTCCACAGTTGCCTACACAGCTAAGCATCTGTCCTCTCTACTGCTCTCTGTCTATTTCTCTCCCTCTCTCATGCTATTGGTTTTCCAATATCCCTGCAGATTTTGTCACACATCATTGGATTTTACACAATAATTTCAATAAGTGTTTGCGCATTTCACCCTGTAATGCTTATATAGCTGAGTTATGGGAACTTGTTTTTATATAAACAATGCAGTTATAATAAAAAGAACTCCGTGAAAGAAGTTTAATTGTTTTTTTCCCTGTATGTTTGCCACAACCGAAGGATGTCTAGATGACATTCAGGAGCTAAAATCATTCAGTGGATGCATGCCATGGCTAGTGGACGAAGTGCATGTTGGTCTGGCTGTGAGGATGAAGCTTTTTAGCCCGCGTCGAGTGTGCTTGTGGTCATTGTTAGACAAGTCAAAGCTGCCCACCAGCAGTTTCAGTAGCTTGCCCCTGACTTGGATATCTGGCCTGAAAGCCAATGTTTCCATGGTAGCCTTGCCCACGATTATGGAAGTGCAGTAACTGTCGCTATGGTAAAAACAGCACAGCTGAGTGAATTCTGGCTTCCTGAAAATTTGTATATCAGAGGTGGATTTGGGTAAACCAGGGAATCTCAACCTAGACCATGGAGGGACACAGAGTCCACAGTATTTGTTCCAACTTTGCACCACAACACTTGACTTGACTGAATGGGTTCCAGTCTTTGTTTCTAGTGAAATCAGTTTATGTGGAGCAGGGCTGGAACAAATCCTTGTAGATACTGAGCTCCTCAGTGGACTGAGTTGAGTACCAGATGGGCTATACACATGTAAGCTCATTTCAGACCAAGCCCCTAAGCTCTACCTGAGACCAGATATTTGACTGAGTTGGATCATTCAGTGAGCCGAGGACCAACTGAATCTATAATTGAAACAGTGATAAGAAACAGATCCACACTAAAGCCTGACAGAGACACAGTCAGTTGAGGAACTCAGCTGAGAGGCTCCTGGTGCAGCGAGCGGAGCGGAACTTGAGCTCATGGTAGCACTGCACGAAGCTGTGGTAGATAAACGTAATGGGCAGTGCCAGCAGCACTATGCCACTCACCACACAAATGCCTCCTAACACACGCCCTGGCACGGTGATGGGGTACATGTCTCCATAGCCGACAGTCGTCATGGAGATAATAACCCACCAGCAGGCGGCAGGGATGCTGGCATACTCCTCATTGCTGGATTTCAGGTCAAGCCCATGCTCAAGCAGCTGGGCCAGGGCCCCAAAAATTGCCATGGCCACGCAGATGAACACCAGTAGCATGACCATCTCACGGTAGCAGCGGCGCAGTGTTAGGCCCAGTGTCTGCAGTCCCAGAAAGTGGCGAGCCAGCTTGATCACCCAGAAGATGCGCATCATGCGCAGCACACGCAGTGTCACACCAGCCCGCTGCAACTGCGAGTTCTCTCCAGTCATGACTGTCATGGTCACGGAGATGTAGTAAGGCGTTATGGCCAGCAGGTCAATGATATTCAGTGGACGCCGCACAAACTCACACTTGTCACGTGACACAAGGAAACGCACAATGCACTCTGCTGTGAACCAGCCAATGCACACCGCCTCGATGATCCTAAGCAGACGCACATTTATGTGAGAGAAAATTGAGAGATGTATTAATAGAGAGAAATTCATTGACTTAGCATGCATTTATAGTAGCAAGCAATATGATCTATATGAAATACTAAGCAAAGAGTCTAAGTAAATTAATTTCAATCATAGCCATCCAATTAAGAATCAGACACCTCTTAGGTACACTATATAAAAGAGGTTTCCTATTCAGACTATTGGCTTTGGATCAAAGTAAAACAATGATATTCAGTTTGCAAAACCGCACACTAAATAATAATTTTCTAATCCCTAATTAGCATAGATATTATACACAAGATAAACAGTCAAGTTCATTAGGGTGTGAAATTGAGTTATTGTTACCTTGTGGAGACTATGCTACAGTGTTAGTCATGCAAGTGTCTAAACATGCTCTAAGACCTAGGAACATTTTTGGCTTAATATTGCTATTTTATTTAACAATGTTAAGCATATGTGGTTTGGAACTAAATTGATAATACTGATTGATCAAACAAAGCCAATTAAATTTGTTCAACAAACCACCTCAAAGCCATGTTCATCAACTGTTTTCAAATGAGTTTAAAATGACCTCGTTAAGTTCTGTTTTCTGTTTTGAAACTGCCAAATTTAACAAAAAATGCATGTGCTGCTAGGTCTTAAAGAGTTATCAAAAATGAATTAAAACCACAGGTCCAATTCAGAGCCCAGTAAAGTATAATGTATATTTTAGCACTTTTAACATCACTTTTTCCCAGTGAGCGCAGTTAAGATTTCTTTGTTATGATCAGAGGCAATGCTGGGCAACCTGAAAAGGAGTCAGTGGACACATGGTAATATGAGTTAGGCTGAAGCATGTTTCTAGAGATCTCTTGTTACTTAAGATGAACATCGAGAAGTTTCACATCCACTTTAAAGATCCTGTACCAAATTGAATCCTCTACAAATTGCATTCCTTATGTAGATTTTGTTCTACTAATGTTGTACAAATGTTGGCCTAGTTAACCAGGAAAATCTTTATACCAAGTGGTGTGGAACTATTGGTGGTGTCAAAGGGACAGCATGTCAATATATAAAGATTTCTTACTGTGCAAACATTGAATTGGAATAAAAGCAAATTTTCACAAAGAGAACATATTTGCAATAACATCCTCGATCATGTATGGATGAATTTTTTTGCTTGAATGACAAACCTGACATCTCACCTAAACAGACCTTTCTCACACAATCTCTCTCTCTCTCTGCCTCTCTCTCTCTCTCTCTCTCTCTCTCTCTCACACACACACACACACACAAACACACACACCCATACAAACACACACACACACACACACACACACAGATACAAACACACACACGGACACACGGACATAGAAAAGCCTGGGCACTCCGCAGGTACATGCACCAGCACCTTCAGAACAGTCCAGGTGGCAATATAGATATAGGACAGACACATGAAGAGGTTAAAAGGACAGAAAAAAAACAACTGCAGAAAATGTGAAAGGAATTGTACTTATACAATTTTTAGTATGTTAACAATTTCTTAAGATACACTACATATTTAACAGTACAACAAGATGCCAACGTCACAAAGAATTTTACCCATTCAAAAAAAAGAGTAATGTAATTGTTAGATAAATCACTGTACTAGTATAAGAATAATGTCTATAGAACAAAATTTTACATTTTGAATTCACATTTACACTGTTGGAAATAGGTACTGTACAACAGTGTAAAAGTCAGTTAAGAGCCAAATATGTACCCTAAAGTAAGTTTGAGTTTACACTAATATATATATATATATATATATATATATATATATATATATATATATATATATATATATATATAATAGTACTATGACTATACAGGCACACGTTCCAGGGACTATCATTTGTAACACAAATTGTGCATTCTAGTACCTTTAGTACCTTTTTGTCACTGAGAGAGAACAGTGATTATGTAATTCCAGATGTACGCTGTAAAAGTTAATTAAACACTCGGCTTTTTTTGTTCCATGGCCAACATTAAGCTCAACGACGTTTCAGAACCTTGGACAGGGGCAGTTATGATTGAAGTAAACATTATGACCAAATAATTTGCCCGATAAAATAATTTATATTTTCAATATAAATGGTGTGTTACTTTATTCAGTTTGCTTAATAAAGAAGGCACATTTAAATGCCACCTGTTTCCAAGTGCACTGACTGTGTACCTACTGCATTGTTTATAGTGTCTGCTCCGTCAATGATAAATCGCAGGATTTCATTAAATATGAAGCGCTTACAGAAGTCAAAAGTTCATCCTACCATGAGGATTTTAATATGTAGACTATTTTATGTTTTATGATCGAAGACAAAGACGAACATTTAGAAACTGTAACAAAACACAAGACCAAACACGGCTTGGACACGTGAAGTAGTGTGTGGTAGATAAAAACGGTCTTGTTCAGAGATCATGCACATCAACGATAACAGGACCACTTAAAACGTGCTTTGACAATTTCTCAGCAGTGCATCGTGCATGAAAGGGACTAAGAAAAAAAAGGCATAAATACCCCGCGGGATGGTCTATAGACTCTGTGTACCTGTGCTCCTCCACCATATTACTTTCGGCAGTTTTCCAGTCGGGCAGAGTGCTCGCGCACAGGAGCACCATGGACACAATGACGAAAAGGACGGAGACGGAAGCAAGGATCTGCGCGGCCACTGAGGACCCGGGCTCCTCGAAGGTCCTGCGCATGCTCTCGAGCCACTTGGCGTCTTTTACGCGGCCAGTGCCTTGCCGCCTCAGCTGCTCTTGATCTTTTTGGTCATCCTTGTCTTCGACGTGGCGCTCCTCCTCGGTGAAGTGCGTGCATGTGTCGGACATGCGATCATCCAGACGACGCTGGCAGCACACTTCCAGGTGTGAGCTTTCCAAACCCCAGTAGATCATCTCGTTGTAGAAGGAGAGCTCGCACATGCGTGGCACTAGGCGCAGCTTGCCGTGCTTCACGTAGAGCATGAGGAAGCCGAATGCCTCAGCGTGCCGGTCGAAGAAGAACTCGTTGCGCTCCCGATCGTAATCGTCGCATACTTCCAGCACCTCTCGCTCCGACGCGCAGCTGTGCAGGCGGCTCACTCTCCTCAGAGGGAAGTCCTTCAGCACATCCTTGGGGAAAGCGTACCGCGTGCCGCCCACGTTTAAGATGCAAATGCTTTGGCCAAACTTCATCCTCGTGATCCTTCAGCGAGCACACGATAGAAAAGTGCAAATCTTGGCGAACTGCAGGCAGATGGAGAAACTCCGTGGCTGCGCGTGAGTCTCGGAGCGCATGTTTTGGCCGTCTTCAAGTGGAGCACTAAAGCTTGGCAAAAACTCTAAAAACCCGGATGCGGTCTCCGTGGATATTAGGTTCGGAGTGAAAACGGAGACGAAAGTGCGGCATCACCGTGCCTCTGTCAAACCGAAGAAAAGGAGTGATGTCAGGCGCGCGCGCGCGAACGGACGCGCAGGGCGCGCACGCATACACACACAAACGTGTACAGAGACATTTAAACACGTGCACGCACTCACACATACATGCGAGCGCACGTTCTCAGTATCTTCAAGTTTAGAGCTAAACGACAAATTATGTGATTTATATTAAATTGTGTTATACTGCATCGGTCGCACTATGTACTGATAACTGAACGCATATGGACACATACAAATTCAAACGGGTTTAAATTTTACCGAACAGGAGCAGATTTTGCGGTGCGAGCAGCAGCACAGCTAGAGGGCGCCTCCTCCCTGGGTTCCCTCATTGCTCTCTTCGTGTGCAATACACTCCCCCATTCCTCACACCTACACGTTAACTAAAGTTATAAGTACTTTTGAATCAGTGCAGCTTACAACAGGTACATGAAATCATGCATCCCCTTGTGCAGCAATAACTGCAAATAAACGTTTCCGGTAACTGTTGATAAGTCCTAAACAATGGCTTAGAGGGAAATTAGCCCATTCCTCAATACAGAACAGTTTCAACTCTGGGATTTAAGTATAACATTTTTTATCTCGTTTGTTTAATTGTTTTCTCTTTATCTCGTTTGAGGACTCTGATGAAAAATCGGGTGATGTTTTAAGTCATATTTATGCAGAAACAGAAATTTCTATAGGGTTCACAAACTGTAGGATTAATTCAGGTACAGTGACATCAAGTTAATTGGGACACTCTTAAATACAATAAATAGATTAAGTTAAAGTGAAGGAATGTAACGGATGCATCAAACTCCCTACAACTATGTTTTTTTATGAAATATCTTAACCATCATAATAGAAATAGAAAAGTGTTACTTAGGCCTACTACATAATATACTGTACAGATATTTTTATGTGGTGTATTGTTTACTGTTAATGTACTGTGTACAGTGGTGTGAAAAAGTGTTTGCCCCCTTCCTCATTTCCTGTTCCTTTGCATGTTTGTCACACTTAAGTGTTTCGGAACATCAAACCAATTTAAACAATAGTCAAGGACAACACAAGTAAACACAAAATGCAATTTGTAAATGAAGGTGTTTATTATTAAAGGTAAAAAAAAATCCAAACCATCATGGCCC
>JAFFST010049245.1:289129-331545 GCA_022414735.1 Noturus placidus | reverse complement strand
CACCCTAAACATAATGAAGTACTAATTTTAAAAAGGAAAGTAGAATGAATTCATTAACCCAGGACATATACATTAGTCATGTAAAGACTTGCATACTAGGGGTGTAAAGCAGTGCATGTATCTGTGTAGTGTTCGGAATATCTGTACCTGTATCTGGATTTATGCTGTGTTTGATTTAAGAAGTCATTTTTTAAATTTATGTAATTTTTTACCATTCATTCTGAATAATATATTTGTTCTCGATTAGATCGATATTACATAAATTAAATGGCCAAATGTATGTATACATCTGACCATTACACCCATATGTGTTTCTTCCCCAAACTGGTGCCAGAAATTTTGAAGCACACAGCTGTCTAGAATGTCTTGTATGCTTTAGCATTACAATTTCCCTTTACTGGAACTAAGAGGCCGAAACCTGTTAGAGCATGACAATGTCTCTGTTCACAAAGCGAGCTCCATGAAAACATGGTTTGCTAGGGTTGGAATGAAAGTACTCAAGTGACCTGCACAGAGCCCCTACCTCAACCCCACTGAAGACCTTTGGGGTGAACTGAAACCCAGACTGCACCCCAGACCTCCTTGCCTAACGTCAGTACCTGACTGCACTAATGCTCTTGTGGTTGAACACACATCCCCACAACCATGCTCCAAAATCTAGTGGAAAGACTTCCCAGAAGATTGGAGGTTATTATATTATATGCTCAACTTGTTTTCTACTTTTCATGTTATCCCATACCACCCCATTGCTACGCTCCCTCCACTGGCTTCTTGTTGCTGCCCGCATCAGAATTAAAACACTGATGCTTGCCTACAAAGCCAAAAATGGACCAGCACCCACTTACGTCAAAACACTTATCACACCCCGCATTGCACCATTCTTCCTCTGATCTTCTAGCACTGCTCGACTAGTCCCACCATCTCTCAGGGTACAAGAAAGACATGTATCAAGACTCTTCTCTGTTCTGGCATCTACTGTAGGTGGTGAAATGAACTGTCCAAAAAGCTGAGTCACTGGCAGTCTTCAAATGACGTCTAAAGACCTACCTCTTCCTAAAGTATTTTAATGAGTACTTTTCATTTTTAAAAAATTGTCTGTGTGTTGTTCTTATTACATTATACCTGTCAACTCCTGTCAAATCACTGGAATGGTTCTGCGCTGGGTGGAATCCCATCTCTCTGACAGTTCTTTCAAGGTATCATGGATGGGAGGTATTTCTGAAATTCAGCAACTCACCACTGGTGTTCCACAGGGGTCAGTTCTGGGTCCACTTCTCTTTTCTATCTACACGACATCTCTAGGGCAGGTGATTGAGTCACATGGCTTCTCATATCATTGCTGTGCTGATGACACCCAGCTCTATTTGTCCTTCCAGCCTGATGATCCATCCGTCTCTGCACGCATCTCTGCTTTCCTGTCGGACATCTCAGTCTGGATGAGGGAACACCACCTGAAGCTCAACCTGGCAAAATCTGAGCTTTTCGTCATCCCAGCCAGTCCCTCAAGCAACCACAACCTCACTGTACAACTCGGCGCAACCACACTTCAGCTAACCAGGATGGCCAGGAACCTTGGGGTGACTCTTGATGACAGCTTGACCTTTACAGACCACATCTCAACAACTGCATGGTCCTGTAGATTCATCCTGTTCAACATCAAAAAAATCCGACCCTACCTCACCGAACATGCCACACAGATACTAGTCCAGTCTCTTGTTATCTCAAAACTGGACTACTGCAACTTACTACTTTCGGGCCTCCCAGCCAGCTCCATCAGACCCTGCAGAGGATTCAGAATGCTGCAGCACGCCTTGTCTTCAACCAGCCCAAGAGAACCCATGTCACGCCCCTCTTCATCTCCCTCCACTGGCTTCCTGTAGCCGCCCGCATCAAATTCAAGGCCTTGATGCTAACCTACAAGACCTTGTCTGGAACAGCACCCTCCTACCTCAACTCTCTCCTGAAAGCTTACGTTCCCACACGCAATCTGCGATCGATTAGCGACCGACGTTTAGTAGTACCTACTACTAGCGTGGCACAAGGTCCCTTTCCAAAACCTTCACACTAACTGTTCCTCAGTGGTAGAATGAACTTCCAACCTCAATCTGGACTGCAGATTCACTCACCATCTTCAAGAAATAGCTAAAGACCCACCTCTTCCGTCAACACCTAACCAACTCCATTTAAAAAATAAATAAATAAATAAAAATGCACTTGCACCTCTACTCTGCACTTTGCTTCTTCTAGAACTCAATTAATAGATCTTGTATAGTAGCACTACTTGTATTGTTCTCTGCTTGATATCACTTTGCTTGTATCTCTCATTTGTAAGTCGCTTTGGATAAAAGTGTCTGCTAAATGAGTAAATGTAAATGTAATGTAAATATTACCTCCCAACAGAGTTTTAAGACTAATGGTATTCTTAGTCCTTGACCAAGTGAACTATTATTGGGATATATTTATTTATAGAGACTTCAAAGCACTTAATATATAATAATATATATAAATGAGATAAATGTAAGTCCCTCTGCATAAGGGCATCTGCCAAATACCATAAATGTAAACATAACAGCAAAGAAGGGACTAAGTCTGGAATGGGAAGTTCAACAACACATATGAGCCGAGCTTTTGATAATATAGTATATCTTTCATATTAATTTCACTATGATAACTTAATTACTTACAGAATACTTACAGAATAATATGCTTTAGGATGAATATCTGAGTGCTAAGCTGACAGTTTAATAGGTTTAAATACCTTTACAGTATTAGAATTGTAACAAAAGGATCAGGATCTGCATGGATGCTAGTGCATATGGATTTATTTTGGTAGCACAGGCATAGTGGAGTTTAAGTTATACATCCCTCTGAGGAACACAGCAGGGAGAGCCGGGTTTCAACATGTGCAAAACATTCTTGAGCTATTACAGAGGTATATGTAGGTCAAGTGCCTACTCTTATTTATACCTCTCACATGCCTCAAATGCCATCAGTACAGGTTCTTTCTTTGTTTACAATTAAACCACTATCATAAAAGTCATTACTATTATACGAGTTGAATCATCATAAAGTTGTTTAGATGCAGTTAAGGTTTAGCTCAATCAGCTGTTTTGCTGTAGTGTTCATTTTGACGTGTGCTGTTTGCACAAAAAACCACACTCTTTTCATTACATGACAATGCAATCTCATACATGCAACCCCAGAATTCTTGGCACTCAATTCATAAACAAATGACTGGAGAAAATAAAGATCACACAGAACGATGTACAGTTCCAATAACAAAAATCCTGCTAATCCAAACACTTTCTCACATGAATGTCTCTTGTTAAATGTCCTGGCACCTGTGTCCTTTTAGCACCTGCAAACGTGAACTGTTTAAATAAACCAAAGCCAGAGGCTTGTGCCTACCATGTGCTTGTGGTTGAGTCATTCCAAGCAATCTAACATTAGTTCTTGTTATGTTGGGGACTGTAGTGATGAAGACTGGTCATAGGGAGATTGGGGAGAAATCCCAATGGTGCCTGTTTTGTGACTGCTTTTGTCCTTTTTGGGTTTTTTGTTTGTTTGCTTGTTGTTGTTGTTGTTGTTGTTGATGATGTTTTAAAACAACATGCACACATGCAGAGGTGGGAATTGAGCCCCCAGGTGTGCGAGGCAAAAATGCTAACCACTAAGTCACATTGCACCCCCTGCTTGCAGTATTTTCCTGTAAACTCAGATGGTTTTATTTCCAAAAATATAAATTAGTAAAACCCTTATCAAGAAAATTTCAGGATAAAGCAGTTATTGACAATTGAAGGCTATAAGCACCCACCACATCTAAAAAGCTCCTACGTTATTCATCCTGGACTTACTTTATCCTGCAAGGCTTCTGTCTGACTGCCCACTCGTGTGACATTTTCTTATTGGGTTCCATAGGTTTCCAATTCTAATGCACACCAATATTCAGGATATTCTAACCCAAAATCTGGTTTCCTCTAGTAGGAGGTTAAAGGCTGGTTAATAGTGAACCAAGATCACTGCTCAAAACATATATCCAAGTCAACCTAGTTAGACTGAAGATTCTTGAAAAGATTCTTTTCTAACTCACACTCCTGTCATCAGTGCCTTCTGCTGTTATTTAGCATTACTCTCTGAGTACCACTCCAATGAATGCATGTAATGCAACAGTGCTGCATAATGTTCCAAAATCAATACCATTTCAATAATGGGTTTACAAACAGGCCCACATGGACCAATGCCTTACTCTGTTATTAGTTTTTCACAGACCCTCATAAATATTATTGCGAATGTTGATTAGAGAGAAATATCCTGACTGTCAATGATTATGTGAATGTACTTGTTTTTCCTTTCAGCAGTGTTTGTAAAATGACATCAACCTGCCGTTTTCTGCTCATTATTTTAATTTAGTTGGTATTGAACATGCCAAATGTGTCAGGTTGACACAGTTTGGGTGAAGACCCAAAGGGATCCTTACGGGACATATGGTATATTTCAAAAAAATTTTTTCCTGCAGTTGGTGTTTTGGAGTGGTCACCATTGTTAGCCTTTCTGAAATGCATTTTCAGTCACCCCAGCACAGTACACCATGATTTATTCTACATTTAGGTATTTCACATGCTAACAAGAAATAATAGATAGGGTTTAGCCAGAAGGAATGAGCCATGTTGAGATGATGACCTCCGGCTATAGCATGATTGATGGACACACAAGCTCAATGGGGACACATAAGCCTGTTGGATCTGCTTGCTGCATTTCACACACCATCTATGCCATACTCCTGCAGAGCCTCCGACACATTCCTGCCATGAAGCAGGCATAAATAATTTAAGGATATATTTCTGAAGTACACTATATAATGCAAGACAATGCAGGCATGTCCAGAGAGGACAGTGAGGTAGAGATAATACCACCTATCAATCCATACACCATGCATGAGTAGCATGTACTTAGGCATGCCTTTGATGTTTACCATCCATGCACTCTTCATGTTAGCATAAAACATCTGGAGTAGAATGACCCGCCAGCAATTATCTTTTATTTTTATTCATTGGACGTTTTATATACTTGGATTTACTTTATCTGCTGGTCATATATCAAGGTATTTGTGACAGCCAGGAGAGCAGGCTTGCCTTTCAATCATGGAGACTTAAGATGAGTGTTTGTGTACAGGAGAAGGTTGAGTGTTGGGCGTGTAATTAGTGGGCTTGCTTGTGCCAGGTGGGAGAGGAGTGTTTCCAAAAGCCCTGAAGTGTCCAACTGTGAGAGCAGAGATTTGCTCAGGGTGACACCTGGCTCACAGCCTTGTGGGGTCCATGGAAAATAGAGACATGCTGTGCAAGAGCAATTTTTGCAGAATGCATTTCTGCACAAAATAAGAGATAGTATATCAAGCCTGAGTGTGTTTGTCACAGGTACAAAATCTGTAGTCGATATGTCTTGTTGCAAAGTCCAGTTATTTTGTGATGTTTGCAAATGATCATTCTGCGGACTGCATTCCTGGGATCCCTGATTCTTTATTTGGCACATCAGAACAACATGCATGCTCATGCAAAAGTTCTTGTGGCCTCACATCATTTTCCCACTCATGATTTTCTTCCTTCTAAATTTACATTTCCTGTTATATGTCCATTGTATTTCATTTAGCCTTTATAGGTGGACAGATAGCATCTAGATGACAGTAATTAGTCATTTTTCTTTGCATCTCACCAATGGAAATATTGACTCACCTAGCTGCCTGCTGTAGCTGTTATAAGGTTTGGAAGGTCTTTGGGGTTTCTTTATGAAAGGTTTAAAAATGTCTTCTCTGTCAGGTATGAGACAAAGTGCTAGCTGCAAGTTTGGTGTGTTTATTAAAAATCACATGCAGACAAGGGCAAATCCAAAATCATAAGACAAAGAAATGCTAAGGGTCAGACTACACTAGAATAAGTGCTCTATGACTCTGTCCCTGGATCCATTCACATGGGTTTTTACATGTTGGTCTCCAATACTTTTGGTCTGCCAGGTCACATGTTTTAGTTGTTGATGTGCGCTCTCCCTCTTCTGTTTGCTTTGATGGAACCAGTCATCACTGGTGGAAGCAATGATAGTAGCTGTGTTCAATGGGAACAGAGGTGACTGTAAGCCAAACACGCATTGAAAGGTGATCAGTTTGGTGTCTGAATGTCGTGACGGTTTCATGGCAGACAATGAGAGCTGATTGGTAGTGCAGAGTAAATTGTTATTTCCTGATTGGTCCTCTCAACCTGGCTTTACGGGTGGTATTCTGATATAAAGTTCACCAAAACACTTCATAATTCTCCATAATGCAGCTACTCAATTGGCATGTGAACTGAGGCCTTTGACTAGAAAGTATACTCTGGAAGTCAGAAATACGTACATGTAACTGAACAACTCACTAGTCTCGAAGGTGATAGGCAGGGCTGGCAAGAGAAGCTTTCTGCCTGACAAGAGGTTTCCACCGTGCAGTTGTCTTGGCTTTCACATTGACTGAATATAACTGCATTAATGTGTATATGTCTGTTGATCGATTGTGTATTGTTAAAGTAGGATGTTTAACAGCCAGGATGACGGTTGTTGACTGATACAATTCACCCTTTGGTGAAGGGTGTCTCCCTGCTTTCTGAGACATACCAACATCTAACACTGTATCTCTCAGCCTGTCTGCTTCACAGCAAAATGCTTTGTTCAGTACCCAATATAACCTCTTGCCTTTGGACCAGTTGGCAGAGATAAACCAGATGTGAACCTAACACTCTGTTCTCTGTCTCTCTGATGGCCAGCATAGTATTGTAAATAAACTTCATCCCATAAAGTGATATGTTGCAGATCTTTGCTGCAGTGTTCCCAGGGAATCTCCATAGAATTAAATCTGCAATCATGGAACTCCACTAGTACTTGGCTTGGAGCAGCTAATATTCTTTGTGAACCCCTGGGTGTCTGGTTGGTGGGGAAGGGTGTGGCAAATTTATTAATTTTCCAAGAAGATGAGGTTTTGTTAGCAGGGCACTGTGACCAGGCTGATAGGTGTTTGGACAATTTCCTAGGAACAGAGATGTGACTGATCTTTGTTCAAATCATATTAGATACTAAACAATACTGCAGTGGGGGGCAAGGTGGATTATTGGTTACCACATTTGCCTCGCACATTGGGGGCTCGATTCCCGCCTTTGCCCTGTGTGCGCAGAGTTTGCATGTTCTCCCCGTGCTTTTTGGGTTTCATCCCCAAGTGCAAAGACATGCTTTGTAGGCTGATTGATAACCCTAAATTGTCTGTAGTCTATGAATGGGTGCACGAGTGTGTGTGCAATTGTGCGTTGCAATGGGTTATTACCTTGACCAAGGAGTCCTCTGCCTTGTTTCCCAAGTTCCCTGGGATAGGATCCAGGCCCCTCATGGCAGTGTGTAGGATGAGTGGTACAGAAGAATGGACGGATGGACAATACTACAGTACTTTATGTTCTGTATTTATGAACATATGGTATAAACAATTGTGATCATTTCAAGTCTGGTGTTCCAGTTAGCTTCTAAAGGATTGGGTTTCCTGCACCTTTGCTTTAGAATGAAAGTTTTGTAAAAAAAAATAAAATAAAATAAAGGAATGATATTTGAAAAAAAGTCTAATATATTTGATTCTATGATATTCAATTTGTCTCTATGATCACACAATTTTATGTAGTCACTAACGATGACACTATGGTGGCTAAGCCAATAATTCATAACCCCAACATTTCAAAAGTCATTAGATATATTTAAATACTTTTCCCAACAGGCTTACAAACACTGCCAAGTATCAGATTTGACGCTTTTGGCATCACCCACCCTTATACTCAGAAATAATAACACAAGGCAAAGGCTCTGATTGCTTGGTTTTTCACATTCTATTTGATGCTACCCAGAATGTAATGGATGAAGTAATTTGCAAGTTGTAACACAGTTCAGAACACTGAAAAGAATATGTGCCAGATTTATTCAGTCATTGCTTAGCTAATATATAGCTGATAAATCATGCTGGTGTCCCAAGAAAACCAGTAGTCATACCTCAGTTTGTGGAATGCTGCCATATACACAGCATTCATCTAGCTGAAAACCATTCTTGTAAAATCAGTTGTTCAATCAGCTATTCATTAATCTAAGAGCAGTGTCAGGTTAACTCAGATTGAAAGGCAGTTTACACCATTAAAGCTCACAGAACTGTACTCCATGCTTAATGCCAAGTTTTCCATCAGGATAATTATTTCTTTTCATTTCAGAGCTGGCACCTTTACATTTTCATTGTCTCTCACGCACTCAAAACAAGCTTACATAGGATTCATTTAACTTCAGTAACTACTTTATAATTGTTGAGGTCATGGTAGATCACAGGAACACTGGATGTGATGTAGGAAAACACCCTGGTTGGATCACAAGTCCATCACAGGGCATCATGCACACACATTCACACCTGGGGGAAATTTAAACTCTACTTACTACTCGCTAATCTACCTACCAGCTTCTTTTTAGGGAGGTGGGAGGAAACCCACTTGAACATAGTATTGAACCAGGGACCCTGGAGGTAGCACCCACTGTGCCGCCTGAGTTTACAGAACATTAGGTTAAAAAGACTTTCGCAAACTAAAACCAGACACTGTGCCATCAGTGCATCTAGATTACATGTTCTGACAACAACAGCAGAGCTTAAGTTACATTTAATCAACCAATTATAAACTTAGTCATACCACATCACCACTAATCTTTTCTGACTTCTTTGGTGCAGCATATTGCTTTGAAATACATGTTAGTTTTATTTACTGTTACAATCACATTTCGGGGGAATTCAGGGGGACAGGAAAACGTCCCATTATTCTTGAAAATGTTCATTTATTGCTATTTAATTTAGGCCTCCTTCTTTAATGGGATCCCTGATTCTTTATTTGGCACATCAGAAAAACATGCATGCTCTTGCAAAAGTTCTTGTGGCCTCACATCCCTGCGTTTTCCCACTCATGATTTTCTTCCTTCTAAATTTACATTTCCTCTTATATGTCCATTGTATTTCATTTAGCCTTGATAGGTGGACAGATAGCATCTAGATGACAGTAATTTGTCATTTTTCTTTGCAACTCACTAATGGAAATATTGACTCACCTAGCTGCCTGCTGTAGCTGTTATAAGGTTTGGAAGGTCTTTGGAGTTTCTTTATGAAAGGTTTATAAAATGTCTTCTCTGTCAGGTAGGAGACAAAGTGCTAGATGCAAGTTTGGTATATTTACTGAAAATCATAAGACAAAGACAAATGCTAAGGGCCAGACTACACTAGAATAAGTGCTCTATGACTCTGTCCCCAGATACATTCACATGGGTTTTTACATGTTGGTCCCCAATACTTTGGGTCTGCCAGGTCACATGTTTTAGTTGTTGATGTGCGCTCTCCTTCTTCTGTTTGTTTTGAAGGAACCAGTCATCACTGGTGAAAGCAATGATAGTAGCTGTGTTCTATGGGAACAGAGGTGACTGGCAGCCAAGCACACATTGAAAGGTGATCAGTTTGGTGTCTGAATGTCGTGAAGGGATCTAGTGTACACAGCTCATGGCAGACAATGAGAGGTATTGCAGAGTAAATGGTTATTTCCTGATTGGTCCTCTCAACCTGGCCATTAGCTCTAGGAGTGGTATTCTGATATAAAGTTCACCAAAACACTCAAATTCTCCATAATGCAGCTCCTCAATTGGCATGTGAACTGAGGCCTTTTACTAGTAAGTATAACCTGACTAGAAAGTATAATTCTGAAATACGTAAACATGTAACTGAACAACTCACTAGTCTCAAAGGTGGTAGGCAGGGCTGGCAAGAGAAGCTTTCTGCCTGACAAGAGGTTTCCACCGCGCAGGGGGTTTGGCTATTAATGTGTATATGTCTGTTGATCGATTCTGTATTGTTAAAGTAGGATGTTTAATAGCCTGGATGACTAGTGCATACTTACGGTTGCTGACTGATACAATTCACCCTTTGGTGAAGGGTGTCTCCCTGCTGTCTGAGACATACCAACATCTAACACTGTATCTCTCAGCCTGTCTGCTTCACAGCAAAATGCTGTGTTCAGTACCCAATATAACCTCTTACCTTTGGACCAGTTGGCAGAGATAAACCAGATGTGAACCTAACACTCTGTTCTCTGTCTCTCTGATGGCCAGCATAGTATTGTAAATAAACTTCATCCCATAAAGTGATATGTTGCAGATCTTTGCTGCAATGTTCCCAGGGAATCTCCATAGAATTAAATCTGCAATCATGGAACTCCACTAGTACTTGGCTTGGAGCAGCTAATATTCTTTGTGAACCCCTGGGTGTCTGGTTGGTGGGGAAGGGTGTGGCAAATTTATAAATTTACCAAGAAGCTGAGGTTTTGTTAGCAGGGCACTGTGACCAGGCTGATTGGTTATTAGGTGTTTGGACAATTTCCTAGGAACAGAGATGTGACTGATCTTTGTTCAAATCATATTAGATACTACACAATACTGCAGTGGGGGGCAAGGTGGATTACTGGTTACATTTGTCTTCACGTTGGGAGATCAATTCCCGTTTCTGCCATGTGGAATACAGGAATACACCCTGGTTGGGTCACAAGTCCATCACAGGGCACCATGCATATGCTTTCACACCTAGGGGAAATTATTCTTGAAAATATTCACTTATTGCTTGTTAGTAAAAATAGTGGTTGTTTTTATCTAACATTAGCATATAGCTTCCAATGCTGAACATTAACACATCTCTTGCTAGACAGAACTGAAACAGCTGGTGCATCTGGAAGTCCAGAAATGCAAAAAATAAAAAAATAAATAAATAAACAAACAGAAAGAATCATTGGAAAATTCTATTCAACCTGTTCTATATTGAAAACACATTATTAACACATTATTTGTTGTTTTACTTTCATTTTAAAAATATATATTCATTTCAAATTTGATGTGTCACAATTTCCCCTCTTTGGGAAACCCAAAGAATGAGCTTGTTGTGCGAGCTTGAGAGCTCGATGCGTGAGCTCTTAGTGAACACATGCTTTTGGGTCCTTAGTGACATTCTCTTTGTTGACTTTCTACACGTGTTTTTGTTATTGTTTTTGTCTTGTAACCACCCCTATATTGTCATTGGTTGTTTCCTGTTGGTGTTTTTATTGTTCTCAGCTGTCTTGTGTTTCACCCCTGATTTCGTTTGTCATGTAAACCCCTTATGTCTCTTTGCACTTGGCAAAGTATGAGTGTTATCACTGTACCGAGCGTTAGTACCCTGTTCCTCATTTAGTTTTATGTTCTTTGACCTTGTTTCTCGTTTCTCATTTTTTATTCTAGCCTTGCCCAGTTTATGCCTGTTTGCTAATAGTCTGACTCATTGCCTGTTTCTTGACCTCGCTATTGTCTCCTGTTTTGGATTTGCTTGCCTATCTCTGTCTCTCTCTCCCTCTATAAAACTCTTATCTGCACTTGCATCCATCCTAACCTTCATTATATAATAAACGTGACATGATGACTGCAGCACACTCCAAACAAGTTGGGACAGTCGACTGTTTACCACTTTATAACATTACCTTTTCTTTTAATAATACCTATTAACCATTGGGGCACTGAAGACACCAGTTGGTTAAGTTTTGCTGCCTTATTTTGCACTTTATAATGTGCCACACATTCTCAATTGGAGACAGGTCAAGACTGCAGGCAGGCCATTCTAGCACCCACACTCTCTGCTTACACAACCATGCGCTTGTAATCCAGGCAGAATGTGGTTTGTTGTTGTTCTGCTTTCGATGGCAGCATATGTTCTCCAAAATGTGTACATATATTTCTGCATTAATGCTGCCTTCACAGATGTGCAAGTTACCCATGCCATGGGAACTGACACACCCCCATACCATGGCAGACGCTGGATTTTGGACCTGACGCTGATAACAGCTTGGAAGGTCCTTTTCTTCTTTGGCCCAGAAAACACAACAGCTGTTTTGTCCAAATACTATTTAAATTTTGACTCGTTGGACCACAAAACACGATTCCACTGTGCAACTGTCCATCTCAGATGAGTCCGAGCCCAGAGACGTCGGCGGCACTTCTGTACAGTGTTGATGTATGGCTTCTTCTTTGCATAGTGAAGCCTTAACTTGCACCTGTGGATGCAGCAGCGAATGATGTTGACTGAAAAACGTTTACCAAAGTATCCCTGAGCCCATGTCATAATATCCATTACAGACTCATGACGGTTTTTAAGACAGTGATGTCTGAGGGATCGGAGATCACACTCATTCAGAAATGGTTTTCGGCCTTGCCCTTTACGCACCGAGATTTGACCGGATTCCTTGAATCTTTTCTTCATATTGAAGGTGAAATGCCTAAAATCCTACCGATTTGGCTTTGGGGAATGTTGTACTCAACAGGTTTGGATTACTTGCAGACGCGTTTGTTGGCAGATTGGCGAACCTTGACCCATCCATACTCTTGAAGGACTAGGCCTTTTTTTTGGAGGATCCTTATATACTATGATTAGATGATTGCCTCACCTGTTTCACATCACTTTCTTATTTCAACTTGTTACATCGCTATTAGTCCTATATTGCCCCTGTCTGATCTTTTTTTGGAATGTGTTGCATACATCAATTTCAAAATAAATGTTTGTCTTCAAAAAACTATGCAGTTGATTAGGTAAATCACCTTGTCCTCGCATGTTTTTTGTTTAAATACAAGTCAAAGTGGGGCGCACGGTGGCTTAGTGGTTAGCACGTTCGCCTCCCACCTCAGGGTCGGGGGTTTGATTCCGGCCGTGGCCCTGTGTGTGCGGAGTTTGCATGTTCTCCCGTGCTGCGGGGGTTTCCTCCGGGTGCTCCGGTTTCCTCCCCCAGTCCAAATAGGCTGATTGGCATGTCCAAAGTGTCTGTAGTGTATGAATGGTTGTGTGAATGTATATGTGATTGTGCCCTGCAATGGATTGGCACCCTGTCTAGGGTGTACCCCGCCTTGTGCCCCATGCTCCCTAGGATAGGCTCCAGGAACTGGAGATTAGTCTGTGACCCTGAAGAGGATAAGCGGGATAGAAGATGGATGGATGGATGGATGAATACAAGTCAAAGTACATTTACAAATCACAAATTTTTTTAAGCATTTTCCATACTGTCCCAACTTCGGAATTGGGGTAGTACTTTACATAACAGCCAGTATTGCTAGCTAATGTTAGACTAACTATTAGCATGTATTGTGTCACTAAAACCATTGGTCATGTTTGCTAGCAACCTTGTTAATGGTAGATAACTGATTTTCATTGTTTTATATGAAGTTTGATATGTGTGAATTTAAATAATGGCTTTTACTCCTTTGAAGTGCAGAATATAGCAAAAAAATGAGCTTGGTTTTGGTCTGTAATTTGAGTGGTGTAAACTGAAGCACAGACCTGTTTTATATTATACAGGGTATCCCTTAGTCCAGCATTATAGGGTTATTGTTATATGTTTTTATAATTTTACAGACTATATTATATCTGAGCAAGAAAGAACAAATCCAAATAGTTCTACTGACTGGAATTGTGTATTGATAACAATAGTGGATATATTGAGCAGGTATGTAAATGAGCTTTTGTTTCTTATTTTTTTTCCTATAAGGCTGGACTTTGGAATGAGACACTATAATCTTACTGAAGGAGGAAAAACCCTCACATTCCCGATAGTCATTGTATAATACACACTTTACAAAAAAAAAAAAAAAAGTATATATATATATAGATGAACTACACTTAATTTCAACATTTGTTGACCCAGAACATGATGGTTTAATTTAAGTTGCCGGGATTTTATTTTGCTGAGCTGCAGAACATTTAATCTTTCTGAATGCCTTCTTTCACTTTATACTTTTTGATATAATTATCAAATTTTATATTATATATTATATAAATATATTATCAAATGTAGTCTCACAGAGAGTTCATTACTCCATATACTACCCTGCTGAATGTGATCTGCTGGGCTAAGCTGCTTGCTATACTTTTGCCTTGCTTGTTAGTTATGTTAACCGAACTTGCTTCAAAACATTGATAGTTTGTTGTTGCATGAGAAAATGTCATTTCCATTTTCAAATTGTTAATGCCTTCAGATCTATGACAAAGTATGCAATGAGGCCAATAATTCAGCACTCAAAAAACTCTAATCACCTTTTTGTACATCTTATTCCTCTCAATGCTGCATAACTCCCAAAACTCCAGTGTCGACCAGTTTGTTTAAACTCTTGCTTTGGCATCTTAGAACATTAGGCATCTGTTTCATGTTTAGGCTAGTCAGAATTGCCCGAAGAGTAGGAAAAAAAGTAAAACAACAAAACAAAAAATAAACCTCAAGGCTGATCAGGTTAATCACTAAGGAAAAAGGAAAGTGTTACTAACGATAGGAGCCAGATGAATGATTTGGCAAGTGTCTCCAAAGACAGGAAGAATTGTCTCTTTGACACGACAGCTCAGATGTGCACAGCTGGAGCTACATATACACACTCGTACACACTTTCTGACCTCCCGTGTCTGTTTCCACAGCAATCTGTCTGGATCTCCCACACACTCTCTTGCGGTCCTTAAAATGTTGATAAATGTAACATAAATCTCGTTCACCTGCTAATGATTAATATGGATTTGTTTGACTCCACATTCAGCGGTACATATTTAGAGTACCTGTATTCTATCCTATGTATTCAAGAAAAAAAGGAATGTTTGAACAAAACATGTTCATGAAATTTGTGCACATGTGACAGGTTGGATATATATATATATATATATATATATATATATATATATATATATATATATATATATATATATATGCTACAACAGGCTCATGTTCCCATTACTACGGTAGTACACTGGTGATCTGTAAACGAATGAACAGTCCTGTAAAATCTGTAGTCGTAAAAGTATCGCATGGACAAATCACACACAGCAGCGTTGCACATATATGCGCACAAGTTGAAATGATACGAAGGATTTATTTTTTTTTTCAATGTGAAGACGTGGATTAAATTTTTATTTTACAATCTAAGACAACCTGGCATGTATTTCTCTTTTTTTTCTAGCATATTCCAAGAATTGACATGGGGGGGAGAAAGATTCTCTTGTTTTTTTTATTGCTGAATATTAAATGAAATACACTTTCACTGACTTGGAGGGAAATAAAATCATCTGCTGCTTTTTACCATGCACCCATTTAACCTTGACCACAAGGACATGCAGAGGAGAGGTGTTCAAACTTCTCAAGCGAGGAGGAAACGCAAAAGGAAGAAACGGTAGGAACATAACTGTCATAGTCTAGTGGGGCTTTTTTGAAGGAAGAGGTGGAAAAGGAAGAGGAAAGGTATATTACATTTAAAGCTACCTAGAGAAGCACTGTCTGGTTTTGCATTTCTCAAACATACAAACAGGATCCAAAACACCAGGGTAGGGAGTAAACAGAAGACAAACTCTGGTCGTTGAAGTGCAAGAAAAAAATTATACATTTATATTTATATGTTTAGTAGTATCTATATTTCTTTATTCCACCACAATGGAGCAAGAAAAACATTTAAGGATCTAGTTTTTAAATCGTTTTTTTTTTCACCTTTGCTCATCTAATCACAATGTTTTAGTTATCATTACATTCCTCCCTTCTCTGGATTTCCTGAATTGTCTATGCCAACGATGTGTTCCTTCACATTTGACATCGAAATCTTCGGATTTACTTTCCAAAGACATCATGGCCAATTTTAGCATGAGTAAGTGTTCAGGAACTTCTATAAGATGACCGACGTTATGAACGTCCTGAACGACGGACTCATGCAGGACTAGGGCTGTCCAGTTTGGTCTTGTGTGGACTCGGACATGGCTGTCGTGTGTAATGTGTCATGGTTTGGTGGTCTGATTCGTTGGAATTAAGGGGAGCTCAACTCAAGCACAACAAACTCAAATCAAGCGTCACAGTTTTCACACAATGCACTATGGTTTGTTCAGAAAACAAATGGTAAAATATAAAGCTTGCATATTTTGGCATATTTTTATGGCCCCAAGGAAGTTTCACAGCTATTTGTCTTGTCTTGTGTGTATGCGTGTGTGTGTGTGTCTGTGTGTGTGTGTGTGTGTGTGTGTGTGTGTTATGATGAGATTCCCAGCATGTATGCGGATGGAAGAGGGCGCTTATACATTCATAAGCCTGCAAGGGTTCTCCTTTTACTTCAGTCCTATGACAGAGGGAGGAAGGGTGAGAAGGGGTTGTCCTGAGACACTACGTGGCTGATCACCACTCTCTCTTTCATTCTAAAAAAAAAAAGACCTTGTGAATGATATTTTCCTATTTTTCATGTTTCTCGTAATAGAAGAAATGTGTCATGATCTGCTTTAGTCATTACCTCTAAAATTCATCAATGGACTTGTTAAACATCTCTATATCAGTCTCACTAGAAGGACAGATGGACAGAATGAGAGAGAGTGGAACAGGACTGTTTGGGAAGAGAGGATTGGAGTGCGGAGGCTCTCCAATGACTAAACCGTCAACAAAACCTCCACATCTGCTACAGCTGGACGAGTTTCTACCTCTCAGATCCTAACAAGCTTGTGACCCTTGATTCAGTAGTGAGAAGTCTGATAAATGGACAATAGCCTGGAAAATTAGACATCTCCTCCTTCTGCTCACACACTTTACATTGGTGTGCAGCACATCTACACACACTCAGTTGGACATCTGAATGCACACTACATACTTTCCTTCCGTTACATTGGGAAAAAAAGAGCCCCTGTCCCAGTTGCATTTGTCATTAAGTTCCTGTTAGGAAAGCAACATAATCATTAAACATGTGAATTATATTCTTGTAAACATACACCTTAAGAGCGGTTTATATTGCATGATGTGATAGGGGGAGGAAATGTCACTGCTCAAATGGTTGGGTCAGCTCCCAAAAGAACACAAGGATAAGGAAAACAAAAGGCCAAAAAAGAGACAAAGAAAGAGTGCGTATAAAAAATGAGGCGTCCTTATAAGAAAGGCTACAAAAACTCCACTGGCCCTCTGGCAACGGCATACAGCAAAAGGCACCACAATATTATTCTATTTCTTTAAGTTGTGAAAAAATTGGCATGTCTCTTTTATGCTGTAAATCAAAATGTACATATAAATAGAGTTTTCCCTATAAAAAAAAGTCTTTGCTGTTAACTAGTAGACAACTTTTTTTGCTAAAATGAAAATAAATATTTCATTTGTTTAGAATATCTGTTAGTTATATAAAATAAAAAATATTTTTTATAGGTGCAGGTCTATAGGTATACAGATTTTGCAGGTGGGTAGGTGGACTGTGTCTTTAGTGGGCAGCTCTGTCCGGTTTGGAGCGCGCGTGCTGCTGCTGTGTGTGTCTGCTCTGTGTGTGGGAAGTCCGTGTGTGTGTAGGCAGCACGGGCCTGTAGATGGCTGAGGGCTCGGGTGTGTTTATGTTCTGCATGCTGAGAAAGGGCGTGCTCTCGCCCTCCTCGCCCTCCTCTGACTCACTGTCCGACAGGCAGCTGCGCGAACCCAAGTCCCGGGGAGGCCGGTAGCCCTGCGGTGCCACGTGCCCATTCAGTCTGGACCTGTGCCAGCGTCCGTTGCTTCTCTTTGGTTGCTCCAGTGAGGGTGGGAACTCCTGCGTGCTCTCATACTCATCGTCGTCTTGGGCCCGCCGGTGCGGACTGGAGGGCAGGCTGCCTGCACTGTCCTGCAGGTAGGAGCGTGCCCGCTGCTGTTGTATCCTCTGCTGGTAGGGCTCATGGTGCTGGGCCTCGTGCAGAGGCAGCTGGTAGCAGAGAAGCAGCGGCTGGTCCTCCTTGGGTGGGTAGGGGGAGCGGGCGGCTGGAGGCAGAGACATGGCGTGGTTGGCGTTGGGAGACGTGATCTGGAAGGTAGGCACCTGTGGAGGCAGTGAGTAATGGAAGTCCACTGGAGACAAGCGTGCTGGCGTGGTCAAGGCTGACACGTACCTGAAAGAGAAGAGAGAGAGTGAGGGAGAGGATGGAGTGAGCAAATATATTCTGAATATACATGACTCCTATATAAGTCCCTGTTTATAGCAGCAGCTCTGTAAATGGGAAGGAGAAAAAAAAAAAACAAATGCTGTAACCCTCACACATTCAACAAATCAAAAGAAGGAGGTTTGCCTACTTGCTTATCAATACTTATTATTTCAGTAAACTCCCCCTCTTGCACCAGCATTCAAGAATTTCAGCTTATGGAGGTGGGTTTTCTTTGATGTTGCTTAATGTGCGTGTGTTCATCTAATGCATGTCAGCATGCATGTTTAATGCAACAAGTCATAATTAAAGAAGACAATCTCCATGATTCTAAACTCAAATGAACTGTGTCACTGAAGAATGTATATTCCTTAGTAGGCACGTTTTGCCCTGCCACAGAAGGATAAACTAAAAGCTGATAGATTAAGTACACACGCTCCAATCAAAATACAAAGTTTGACAAGTTTACCGCCTCGAATTAAATGCTGGTTTAATGCAGTGTGAGTCAAATGTTTTCATGAAGAGAAAATAGGAGAAGTGCCCCTGCCAAAACACAAACAGTATTAAAAGATGAGCCTCTGGCTTTTATTTTGTTGTGTGTACATGTGATGCACCAGAGACTCTGTGACCTTTTGCAGTGTTTAAATTTGTGTGATGTTTGTTACGCGGCAGTGTAAACAGGTTCTCCCGTCTTTGCTTTAATTCTAGGAAAATGGCAGCATGAACGAGAGTAGAAGTAAATGCTTCCATAAATAACAAGCGCCGTGGCTACAGGCCACTGTAGTGTGGTTTTACACTCTACTCACAACACATGTGACAACTACGCTTCCCGCTTAAGCCCCCTCCTCTGTTCACACCAACCCTGCCAATTAGCTTGGCATCAAGTCATTTCTTTCACGTACGGAGAGTATTTTCCCTGAATGTCCTTATCACGTGATCTTCGTTGTCTAATTTGGAAAGAGGGAAAGATGAGGTAAAGTTGGTGATACACTAGAGGTTTAAAAAAAGAAAACATGAGATAATGTGTTGTTCAGCTCTTGTTGCCTTAATGAACCCCGTACAGTATAAATTCTCCTGTTTTCGCGGTGGCTTGATGGTGGGGGTGGCTAGCAGGCAAGAGATAACTGTAAATAAATGGTGGTAAGTTCAAATCCCAGCACTGCCAATCTGCCACTGCTGGGCCTTTGAGCAAGGCCCTTACCCTCAACTCCTCTGTTGTATAAATGAGACAAATGTAAGTCACTCTGGATAAGGGCATCTGTCAAATGCCGTGAATGTAAATGTAAATAGAGCTGCTAGCTTCGCTCCCTAATGTGCATCTGGGTTCAGCTTGACGTGTACCACCTCACCCTACGGAGTTACATACCTCTCAGCATACACCAATATCTTTGCTATGTGCTATAATATGTGAAATACGTTAACAGTGTTTTCTTCAACTGCTAGAATCTTAGTGCTGTTATAGGCATGGCAGTATCACCTGTCACTGTGTGGTGAGTCGAGCGAATCAAAGGAGTCTCCATAGCGCAACGGTGGCCGGCGGGACTCAGGGAAGCTGCAGTGAGTGGCACGACGCGCTCGTGCCTCCATACACGCCGGACTGCTGCACTTACTGGTGCCCACAGAAGACGAGAGCACTCCTGAGGGACAGTCCGACAGCACGCTGTCCGTCCGCTCCAGGCTCCACGTCTTCTCGTCATGTCTGATGCACAGACAGAGAGAAAGATACAGACAGATGACCTGAAAATATTATTCTCTTTTAGCCATCCGATATATACAACAATGCCACAGTTTAGGAAATGTGGCTAGATAGACCAATATTATAATACCAGTATTATAGTGGTTAGGAATTTCTGTGTTAATGTTGTGTATAAATGTGTTTCTAGATGTGTGTGTGTGTGTGTGTGTGTGTGTGTGTGTGTGTGTATGCACATTCTAAATACCATCATAAGGATTTTTATATGATACAATAATAGACCAACTGGAAATTCTTTACTTAAATGAATATGAACTGAAACAGGGAAGAACTCGACAGGGCATGCTATTATAGGAAAATAATCAACAACAGGTCGTGCAGCCTGAAGTGACTGAACACTCCAAAATATTTTTTTTTGCATAACAGGACAGTGTTTTATTTATCATATACCATAGCAATAACTATTTTTCGAAAGAACGACACAAGATCCTTTTTTAAAAATCAGTTTATAGTTATGTTTACTGTTGCTGAGCATCCACAAAACAAGTTAGTTCCTGTTAGGACTTTTCATTACAACAGCTATAAAAACTTCTGGTCCCTCACCAGCCTCTCATTTTCCTCACTTTTAAGTTAATAAGACGTTTCTCAGCTTAACATGCTACAGAGAAACTGGAACTATACTGAAGAATCTGTAGTGTTGGAAAACAACACTGGTGACTCCTTTCAGTGGAGTAGTAACAGCAAATGAATTATGAAGTAGTCATTTCTATAGCAGTGATATTATTAGAGTTTGTTAGAGATATTATTAATATAAACCTGTGATTTGAACTATTTTAAGAGCTGCGGTTGTAGAAAAGGAATCAACAGCTTCTAACCAGTCAGAGTTGAGAATGCAGTGTTGAGGTATAATGTCTAAAATCATAACCACTTTAACCACTTAAATCAACAGAAAATATATGATTTAAATATGATTTATTGTGCAGCCCTAGGAAAGACCATGAGACAGTCATGCAATAGTGGAAAACACTGAACTGATGTGAGTGTAAAGGAAGACTCCAGGCTATAATTCCATGTCAGACCCTCAGTGGAGGAAGAGAAAAGAATGTTGGGTAGGTGTAAAACAGGCCTAATGCTCAAAAAGACCTTTATTTAACATATAAGTTCAGTCCAAGGTGTGAGAGTGACTAGTCTGGACATAATGACTAGATTATGTTATTTCAATATGATTTGGAGTATAATATATTGTAAGAAATTATTGAAACGATAATCTGTCACATTTGAAGATATCATTTTTTCCCCACTCACTTTACTGACATGATTTTAGAAAACTGAAAAAAGATCTGGAATCTGTGATTTTTCAGAATGTTTCCAGATGATAATCAAAAATGGCTGTTTGTTAGCTTCTATGTGTATAATATGAGTAATGTGAAGATATACATTGTAATAATGTTTCATAAACGATGCATACAAAACCACACACACTACTGTGATGACTGTACCTGTGTGTGGAGGAGTGGGCTCGGGTGGAGGAATTATGGGATCTGGAAGAATGATGGCTGCCGACAAACGACGCCTCCATTCCGCTTCTCATAACTCTTTCGGTGGCTGGGACGTTCTTTGAGATATACTATAAAAGACGCACACTATCAGACAACGCAAAACCAGACACTAATGTGTTCTAGAAATATCTAAAGACATGATGGATTGTGTTTGTAAATAACTTACATCCACCATGGGGATCTCCTCAGGGCAGGGACCTGGGTGGTTGGGCCCATTGGCCAGGTTGCGATTGGGGTGATCCAGACACATGTTCTGCCTCAGGTGATTGTGCATCTTCTTCCTCTGTTTCCTAGGGGGGAGGCTATAGTGAGGCAGTGTCACTCTTTCGGACACTGACCCAGAGTCACATTCACCACATCACACGCGCCATAATGCAGAGCGCTACAGGATAAAGGCAGCTGAAACCCAAAGAAGCTTATGGCAGGAGTAATAACTGTGTACTTACTTGGTTTTGCAGTAGGCCACCACACATACGATGCCCACCACCAACAGAGTCAGGCAGATGCCTGTGATTGTCAGGACTCTCTTCTGATAGAGCTCTTCTGCCTCTGTACCACACCAGACACACCCACATACACAAACATACAACCGTCAGTGTCTCATCGTCAGCATGTCACATCCATGTCACATCCTCTTAAACATTTTCCACTGCTGCACTGAGAAATCATAACTCATTGGGAGGGGTGGGTTATATGGCAAAAATTTCATATCACGATACTCAACCATACGTATCATGGTTCTTAGGTTCTAGCAAAATATCTTTCAGTTATATGTTGCTATATGCTTCTACTAACACATGAAAAAATAAAGAAACAGTTTACAGGTTACCCTTTCCTGTACTTTTCCTATACTTCCTCTACCTCACACATGTTAAAACTGTGTATGCCTCATGAGTTGCCTTTTACATCAGCTCTTACACATCTGGCTGGGGTGGAGCTTATTTACAGGCCGGTAAAATGTCAAAAGTTACTAAAAAGGTCTGATTATATTAAAAAAAATATTGTTAATTGGAAGTTAACTTTAAAATAATTTAAAATAACACCTTTAAAAGAAAAAAAAAACATCAAATGGCATCAATATAGATTCAAATTAAATGTCCAATCAGGAACTTTTTACCGCAATAATGGATGTTGTTTAAGATGTTCACTGATGCAAAATATGGTAAAATGCACCAGCGAAATTCTCATAAAAGCATGTTTATCTTGATATATGATATCATATTGCCCAGATCTAGTTCTACACTGCTTTCTCACTACTATAGGTTCTGCAGTGGAATCGAGATCCGCTTACTCATTAGTCACATGAGGATAAGAGTTAATTACAGCTATGGGACATGCCTGAGCCTTCCTCTTTTCTCTGTAATGGGCCAGCTCAGCAGTGGAAAATGCTTGGGTGAGCCATACGCACATCATTACCATGGATGTGAGGATGGATCACACTGCGCTAAAAGGGAATCCCTGCAGGCCCTGTTGAACCTGCCTCCCTGATTCCATAGATGTTTCCGTCCACTGGAGGGCATTGCATTTCAGATTAATTCACAGCACAGCCTGCTTTAGGCTGGGGGACCAGAAGAGATCCACCAGCACAAATACAGATGACTATGCAATGCAGGCTGTGCTTCCTGATGGAACATTACATAATGGAACATATGCAATCAGAGGCGCAGGTTGGGACTCTCGTGGTGAGGTTAATTACAGTTTTCTACTATGGCAGCAAATAAACGTCAACTGTAATTCAAATTCAGGAGAATAAAATTAACTCTCCTTAAAGCATGCCAAAGGATCAAATCAGAAAAGAAACAATAAAGAAACAAGAGAAAAAATAGCCTTTTGTGTTTCCCTTGGAACTGTTCCTTTGAACAGCCACATGGATTTTATCAAAAGAGGATCTCCACAGCTAAGGAAGGCTTATAATAATTCATAACGAAGTGATCCAGCTGTGACATGCTTCATACTACAGACCAGGCTAATATTTCTTTCATATTCAATGGAAAATAACATTTATCTAATAGTACTTTGGTCAAATCACAGTCTAGCCTGTGTTTTAATCCATCATTCTACATTGTGACATCGAGTTAATCCAATCTGGCAACCTTGACTGCAGAGTGAAAATAATTTTTTTTACATATATATATATATATATATATATATATATATATATATATATATATATATATAAACAGGGCTCTGTGACAGAGAGAGCCGGGTGTATAGGCACTTTTTTTTTTTTGGACTTCTAAACTTCACTCAAGTACGAGTTTATACACATCACTGAACAGGTAATTTCCAAGAGAAACAAGGGGCTTTGGTAAAAGAAAGAAGGTGAATCTATAAAACATATAAACACCAATGTAAAAAGTGCACAAATTGAGTCTGGCATGCTATTTACAACAGAGAGAATACATTTCAATGACAGTAAAACAAAAACAGAGACGGTGTCCAATTTTCGAATGAAGCACATGACAAAAGGCACAGAGACAAGAAAACATGAGGGTAGAGGGCAGAGAAAGTTACGGAAGATAGAAAACCAAAGGTAATGAAAGAGTGGAAAGGACATACATTGCTGGAAATCCAACAGTTATGCCCCAAAATAAGGAGAACAGGCTATTATCTGCAGCACTCGTCCACGTTTTTTTTTTTTTGTTTTTTTTTTCATGAACAATCTTTATGAGAGCTGGGTAAATTTTCCATTACCTCGACTGCTCATTATCGTGTCCCCTGCCATGACCCAGCATCCAGTTCCACATCAAAACATCATTTCATCTGGTGTTTGGTAAACAAGACTGTCGTTTAAAACGGATGACGTCTAACAGCATAATCACACACGGACTAGGGAGGCTTTGATAAGTGTATGTGCGTGAGTGGGGATGACTAGCAGGTGACACAGCTTGGGTCTGAACTAGCCTGGTGGATCATAAATACGCTTTTATCCCTACTACCCAAACAAATTCACTTGAAGATGTCCTCTTGTTTACTAAAAGGTAAATAACAGGTTGTCGAGGTTTACGTAAATCCCCCGAGTCATACTGACCTAAGAGCAGGACGACCAAAAAGGCCGCAGGTGGTCAGATTAGAACTTATGTACATTTCTCCAAATAGAGGAGAAACAAACTTGGGTTACTATCTCGAAAAAAAAACACATTTATGGAGAATGTTTCCATGAATATGTTAGTTAAAGGTATATGTAAGCTTTGTCCTTTCATAGACAGGAGGTCATGTGTTTACCAACGTAGACTCGTAAACACAGAAGACGTTACATTGATACTACGAATGTAACTTGGTGTGTCGGAATGAACAGGTAAGACATTTTCTAAACAGATACGAATATGATTAGGAGGCTTACTATTCAGGGAACTGGTCGAGTCTCGATGTATGTCCTGGTCAGGGACGTGGTTGTTTAAATTAGGCCACTAGTTTGTTTATACTGTATTGTGGGAAAGACAACTAACTGAATTTGTTAAGTACAAACAAAACCAATAACTTCTCGAATTGGATTAAAAAAACAATCATGCAGACATCTCGAGTTGAGACCAATTTTGAACCTGAGTGATGTAGCTGAGGTTGAGGAATTGTCACACCAGAATTTCAGTCAACGTTAACAGTACCAGCATTTCTACCTCTGCGTTTATTTCCAGTTTTTTCCAGTGTCTCCAGGTTTTAAATCAGATAGTGGTAATGTATTACACTCCTAATAGATACCAAAACCTCTTCAAAATACCTACCCCAACTATAAAAAGCTTATTAAAACTCAAGACTTTACATTTTCTAACCAAATTCAACAACAGACAACAACAGACTACTAATAGGCAGTTTGCCTTAAAGAGGTTTCCTGTTCTTTTCCCATCTATAGTAATCGTATGTACATTACAGTATCAGTAAATAAATAATATGTTGAAAAAACTTTAAGCATCTTCAGTCTGCTGATGTCGATCCAGCACTTTCTGCATGCATGAACAAGATTGTCTTCGGTTTCATTTAGAGCAGTAAACAGTCCCATCTGAGTCCTCTTAAAAGAGCCACTACAATCCCCTTGGTGCTTTCCCCAACAGAACGAGGGCTGCAGATACCGATTCTCATGCTGACACTAGGAAAAGGGGTTATATTACTACACAGCAAGTGCTGACAGACAGATCGATCTGTTAATCAACATGTTCAATTGTTTTAGAGTCTGTCGCAGAGAAAGCGGATGTCTGAGAAAGATGGAGGTCTGGCGAACACAGCTGGATATACACAGATCTACTTAAGCCGAGAATCAGGAAGGAAGAATTGTTCCATACCCATAAATTCAATCCCAAGAGACTCTGCCATGACAGAAAGGTGATAGGTAGAGGGAGAAAAACACAACAGAACAAAGTTTAAGAGACAGATATTCCAACACATGTGCATTGCATGAGTGGCGTGAGAAGGGTGAGTCAGGCAGTAAGAGAGAAACAATGTTGCAGCCGAGTGCACTTATAAGCACCAGAATATTATGTCAACAGCGAGCTGTTAAAGCATGCTGGAGCATGCAGGCATGCCATACACTTCCCTATAGGCTAAAAAGTACGTCTAGATTAATATGTAGGAAATAGAGGGAATTGTCATAAGGTTTATTATGTTATTGTAAGAGGAACTGTAAGATTAATTTACTATTTTATGTATGATTAACGGTTAATGTCATATTAATGATAGAGAATTTAAACTGTATTTGTATACAAGAAGAATTCAGGGATGCATGATTGAATTAATAAACATAAATTGTACAACTTATCTTAACAATCTTACCTTCTGATGCACAATTACATATATTACATACATTTATAGACATGAACCATTTTTCTGATTTTTTTTTTAGAGTTAAATGTTAATCGTTACTTGCGGCGAATATTTAGAACACTGTTATCTATTAATGAGAACATGCTGTTACAGTTGCTGTGCATAGTTAACTGCATAACTCAGAAATTCTCAGAAATATTTGGGTTTCAGTTTGTTGCTTAGTGTTTAATGCTGTGCTTGATCAAAAACAGCTATGATTTATCTTATGTTTACCACAATTGGAGGAGCACAATAGCCACTGTTACAATCAGGGTAGATTGCAACAATTGCTACCGTATACATCTTAGTCTTCATCTTAGTAAGAACGCAAGTTGGGCAATATTATCCAACAGGGACTTCCTGGATAAGTGTGTACTCTGTTTAAAAATTCCATAACATGCACTGTGATTATAAAGCATACCTTCAAAACCTGCCAGTGCCAGTGCACTATTACAATTGATTTAATGTATTATGTAATGTATTTAATGTATTGATTTAATCTCTTATTTAAAAGTGTGAAGTTGTACGAAGTTATTATGACCAAAAAAACTTTTTTTTTATTGGATATTTGTTACTGGTTAACATTGGTAAGAATCCTCTGAACTTATACCATTCCACCTCCGCTAGTTTCCAAGATATTGGGTAAAATCTAATTCCATTTCAGTTTCAAATGTTAGTAGTGTCCCAATGTAAGAATACCTATAGCCAATCAGAAATGAGCATGTTCTGTGGTAACAGTACAGTCCAAATTCCTTGCATGTGAATATATATTTAAATATTCTATAAAGCATAGTATTGTAAAGTATTGCACAGCATTGTTATGGCAAATGAGTTTGCATGCAAACATAGAATGGTTCCGAGATGATGTCACGCTTTCCTATTTTGCAACCGGGGAAATTGATCGGATGATGACAGATGTGTCAGAGCAATGTGGACCCGTTTCTATTGTCCCATCCCACTGGGCGGCTGGGGGAGGAGTTCATCTGTCCACCATAACATGATGGATGAACGTAGGCTACTGTAAATTTCCACAGCTGTTATGACAACATCTGGACCAATGTGAGGACCTATACCATCTTGAGTACCTGTTTCTGTCCATTTGATTGAAGCCAATTAAGCTTCCACAAGGCGTTATCCAGACAGTCTTACCGTCTTGATTTTTCTACTTGGCAGGCTGGAATAATGAATCATGTCACTTGTGATGCAGATTTTCCAGAGGTGGATGTTAGTGATTGTGTATTTCATATAGAATTATCTGCATGGTCACTGACAGTACTGTAAATACAAGATGATGAACTTTCCATAGAAGTGATTTCATGCCATTTGTCTGTTAGACATGAAGAGCAAGGATCCACTTTTCCCATCTCCGATATTTCAAAATGCTGCCAGACACATTACATAGGGATTTCATTCTGATTGCATCAACAGCACCATTAATATTATTAACCCCATTGAAGGCCTTAACTGGAGGTGTTTTAGGTGCAGAACAACAATGTAGCCATGAAGATGTCTCTCATTGTTACACCACAAGATATTCCACTCCAGACCTCCCTAACTGTGCACCAAAAGAAAGACCTGGCTTTTGACGGATCATGAACTTACAAAAAATAACGTGTAAAGACTTGATAGGTGACCTGAACAAAGGTAACTATTCTACTTTTATAAATCCCACATCGACATAACCTGACATGTTAATAGGCCCCATGTCAAATTATACCATTCGCTGTGTGCCATTTTGAGTGCTTCCTCAATGTCATTTCATAAATTATACCTCTTTTATTCTTTTATTTGGAGAGGAAATCTGTTTTTCAACCGGTTACAGTCCCGTAAGCTCCTCATCCTCGCAGGTTTGTTTACATCCAACCTGACGTGATTTATCTGCTGTCCTCTTGCAAATAAGCATGTGTTAACACCGGGGTCATGTTGAAAGGTAAACAGTGCCAGCATAGCAACGCTGATGAGAGCACAAAGCCATGGTTCTGTATGAACATCGGCCTCGTGTAAGAGCCAATAGCCCACGGCAACGAACTGTCAAAGCCAATTTCTCCCTCTGCTCCACCTTCTTCTGGGACTAATTCTGCAGTTGATGGACATGTAAGGAAGGAATCGTGGTGTGTACTGGAGTTAAAGCATGTTACCCCAGGGAAGAGATACTATTTACTATATCTGTAATTAGGGGGATGGTCTAGGAACTGCAGGGTGAAGGGGGTAAAGGGGTGAAGGGGGGTGGAGTTTCTATGAGATTTTCCCTGGAGGGAATCTTACATGAATAAAAGGAACTCCAATTGTGTATTCCACACAAATGAGCTGCCTTATACAGTGGAATGGTAGGAAAGCTTGGTTATTTTGCATTTTTTTTAAAATCCACAGTACCTGACTGTCCTGTCTTTCAATTGATGACGACCACAAATTCAAAACGCTTTGCGTATGGATGGCATGGCCATAACAACACTGGAATGTTTGCTTAAATTAATCAGAAACATTTGGTCTAGTATTCAAGCCTGAACAAGATGATGGTTGAACCATAGGACATGATTATACTTGGGTTCCAGTCATGCACATTTGATGAGTATTCTTCTTCAAGTCTGAGGATTATGACATGCTGTTATTGGTTTGCACAGTGGGTCGCTGTCTGCAAAACATTCTAGTGATGTACACTGTTAATGAATTACTGTTAATTCTGTCACAATGTCTTCTTTACAGCTTAGGCAAACAACTCATTGAGGAATTGCTATCTACCTGTTTACTCAAAACTCAATTAAGGGGTGTCTTAGGTGACAAATTCTATCAATAAACATTAATACAAAACATTTTTGTAGAACACATTCCTTCAACCATTCATTTACAGCCATTTTCAAATGAAGATTTAGACCTATTTATTGGTGTTAGAAGGTATTAATTAATTTATTATAATAGCACACCTTGAACACGAGTACACAGGGACTTTATCAACAGATTTGAAATATTAGTGTAATTGTTCATATGGTGACATTTCTGTTAGGAGGAAATTGTTTAGCATTTTTGTATGGAGTCTCTAGTGTATACACTTTGTAACAGTCAGAGGTAAAGCTGTTCCTACATAGGAAAGTCTTTAGGACTGACGACTTTGTACTTACTATAATAGATAACATAACAAGCTTATTTTTTCTGGTCATATTAACTTCAAGAGAGAGAGAAAAAAAAAGTCTGGCGAGTGGTATCAGTGACTCGCGGTATATCACACCACCCCCATTTGATTACTTTTCTATAACAACGTACACTGTCATGTTTTATGGTTTTAATGATTCCTTTCACATGGGACTACTTACTACTTTTGGGAAAGTGTAAGTAACCAGAAATGCTGTTTATTTATTTATTTATTTATTTAACTGTATTGCTCTACAGTTGGAAAGTTAAATAACATTACATAAGAACAGTTTTGCTAAATCTTTATTTCATGAATATCTCATCCTATTCTGAATTTTTAGTCAGATGTTTTATTCCTTTATTTTAATATAAGGAAAAGTGTTGACATTTTTGTTAGAGGTAACTGTATATACCTTACAAAAGCAGCAAATAAAGATTAGCTTGAAAAGGAAATGTTGGAGTATTTCTTTCATCAAGGTAAAAGTGCAATATTATGCATAAGCTTATATATTATATTTATATATTATATAGTTTTCTTGCAATTTGATCCCACACAGAATGTATTATACATATATTTATATAGTTAGTACTTGTTATTTGTTTTAATGTATTTTAAGATGCAACGGTGCAATATCTTGGTGACATATATTTTCAGAACTGCATACACAACACCAATTAGTAATCTAATAATGGCTTAACATGAAAGTATATGATTCTCCTTTAATGAAATACATGCAGTCATACTAGGTACCATGCGTATGATTTATACTGTTAACAAATTATATGATTTTTAATTTTTTTAATTGGGAAATCCAGCAGTAATAGGTGATACATGGAGGGTCAATCAGTCAGTGAATGGGATAACACAACTGACTGCATCTGTTAGAACGAGTAGCAGAGCATCCACCATTAGAGCGTAACAAGGAGCTCATAACACAGCAGCTCCTGCATGCAGAACTGACAGACAGAAGAAGAAATGGACATACGGTAGAAACTGGCCATAACGTAGGTTTGACAGCGATCACCAGTAAAGTCATTTGGACACCTGATGGAAGGAAACAAAACCACAGAAAGGAGAAAAGAGACAGGAGGAAGGAATAAAAACATAAAGAGAAGAGAAATGCAGCAGAAAGAGGTGCAAAAAAAAGAGAGAGAAAGAGAGAAGAAAGCAGAGAAAACATGAAATTAGAACAAGAGCAGCACCATGGACCGCAGAGGCCAAAGAATCCCACTGTCAACACCTCTGGGACACAGGACAGGAGGGACACAGAAGTGGTGACAGCGGGACACCGGTCCTCTGTGTGAAGCTGCGCTTCTCAAGTCAACATACTTTCACTAGGTTTGGGCATGCGCAGCCGAAGGGGCTCCGGTTGCAAGCACCGCGGCCCGAAGTATCCACTCGGACATCTGGGGGGAGGAGAGGGGGACAAGATGACATAATAACACATATACATTACGCATTCTTGACTTCATCTGGTTGACCTTGCACACTGAATCAATATGTTGGCTATTATTTGTTCACTATGCAATGTAATCAGGGCTTGAAATGAACACCTGTTATCTGCTAAATGCTGGTAAGTTTGGCACTCGCTGGTAATGCCATTAATTTACTATTCATGTTGGTGGTAAATACCTCTCACCAGCCACTTTAATAGAAACCCTACAGGTCATGCCCTTCAGTTGCTGTTCAAATTAAACATCAGAATTGGGGAAATGTGATCTCAGTGACTGTACAACTGTGGTGAGCAGAAAATCATCTTAGAAAGCACAAAACGTCAAACCCTGAGGTGGATGGGCTAAACCAGCAGAACACAACATCCGGTTTCTCTCCTTTCAGCCAAGAACAGGAAAATTCAGCCTGCAGTGTGCACAGGCTCACCAAAACTGGACAGTTGGCGATAGAAAAAAAAATGTCACCTGGTCTGGCAGCAACAACCAGGCCACAGTCAAATTCACTGAGATCAATTTTTTCTACCATTCTAATGTTTGATCATGAACTGAAGTTCTTAACTTGTATCTGAAAATTGTATCTTGTATCTTGGAAGTTTAAAATACAGGGCTCCTGGATTCACAAAAGAGTTAACCACTGAATGGTGGCTGGTGAGCAAGAAAGTGATCATTTCAAGCCCTGATGGTAATGTGCAGAACGTAAAATTTGGAATTATGCAGTATGTCAACATTTGCTGGCAAGATTTCTAAGCTAGTTGTGAGCCAGTGTGTGCTCATGTCAAACACAGAGCTGTGATTCTGACATGATTCCATTCATGCATTTGATTGGCCAATTATTCGTATTGGTGTTGTTCAGGTAAACAAATTAATGCTCATCAGTGCATAATGAGCATTACTCATGTTTGGCTATTGTTTTCACAGGGCTAATTTTGCTAACTCAGTCAGCACTGATGAATACATCTTCAATGTGCAGGACAAAGATAAAGGGCAAGCATGTTCTCTTTAATCATGGCTTGATCTGCCGAGCCTCATTCGATCAACTTGCTCGGCATGGAGGAGGCTGCAGATCCACTTACCGTGCGGCTCCCTCTCCCAGGACCCTTTAATTAACTATCTCAGTGCTCTCTGAAGTGAGATGAGACACGGGACATGTAACCTACATGCAAAGCCTTTAAAGCAAGTTGATAGCGTGTGAAAAAGCCAGATGATGGAACCTTAAATTTTTCTCTTAGTTTTTCTAGAGCCATGTCACAATCTGGTATGCTAAGAGCTTGGACTGTTAGTATTTAACAGGGAACTGTCTGGAATCCACAAGAGCAAGGGAAGAGCTCTTAGTCCTGAACATCACCTATGGTTTCTGCAAGCCACCACGCACACACCCGTGCACGCACACACACACACACACACACACACACACACACAAACACACACACACACAAAGAAGTAACAGGTATATGCTTGTGAGGGCCTGAGTTCAGTGAGGAGCTGCACTCCCCTATCTTCAGCCTCTCCTTCTCCAAAACAGAACAAGATGTTCACAATACACACTAATCTTTCCAAGATGGTCCATACTGGATCTGTGTAAACATTTTGTTTGCCCATGTTCTAGTGAGTCTGCTTGCCCAGCAACTTCTCAGGATCCTAATATTTACACAGATGCCTGTCCACTTCATCAAACCCTACATGCAACACTGACACTAAATGTCATTCTTTTTTTCTCTCATCACATGCTAGCAGGTCTTCTCCATTATACTCCATCCTGAACCTCTGACCCACGTTTCATCCATCATAATTAGATATGCATGTGTGTCCCTATACAATGAACCAAATTTCCATTGCACTATATCCAATGGTGAAAACAGTGAGATATATCAGACATCACTCTCTAATAAATGGGCTTCATCCAAGAGCTAAAAGAGAGGAACATAGTCTGGCATAGTTTGCAGGCTGACTCTGGGTCACATTAACACTGTGGAGAGTTGGGACAAGCATCCTGACCCAGAAACAAGGAGTAGTCCGTCCTACCTCAGAGAGCACTGTGACATCTGTGTCCTGTGTCTGACTTTCTTGCTCTGATTCAGTCATATCCTTTAATCATTCGGCCGGCATACATGCTTAACTTTGGTGTTAGAACTAAAGTAGACAATCCTCCATAAATCTTCCAGTTATGAAGGTCTTTCCGTCATGGATATTTTCAATCACCAAGCCAAGTTGATCTCAAAACCAGACAGATTATGTGCCTAAGATGCACTATTTTAGTAACATTAGCTAGTTAGTATTTGTTATTTATAGCTAGCTAACTTGTTCTAGTCGTCTAAAATGACCATTATTGATGGCTCTGACTAGCAAACGTGCATAATGCTTTACTGTAGTGTGTAAATAGCTAATGCTAGCTAACATTACTGCAAACATGGGGTTACTTAAAAAAGTCCTTTTGTCTACTTTGATTATTTATACTGCATAAAAGGGCAGTATAATTTTTTCCCCCTTATTACACAATGAGGTATTTTCAGTCGTTTAACATGCAGGTATAGACCATAAATATTTCAATTGCCGCATTTAAAAACATTATGTATATGGTCTGTGATGATATTTTATAATATGCAATAACACATGATATATTGGTCAATTCCATTCACTGTTTGCTTTGTAACTGACAGACATTATGCCTGCTACCGATTTATTGTAGAAGACCCAGAAAAAGTGCTCCATTCAGATCAGACAGGTTGTGCAATAGATCTCCGTGTGCCGGACCATAAATCTCCTTGCTTGCTGGCTTGTGTCCTCTCCATATCTCCATGCCGTGTGACAACACTGTCCATGTGTGGCAGGCTCAACATGCCACACCAAGAAATACACCTCTGCACCATCACAGTAGGAAAATAATTATGACCGGGATCATCCTTTACCCCGTGCTTCCCTTTGCGTGTGTGTGTGTGTGTGTGTGTGTGTGTGTGTGTGTGTGTGTATGTGTGTATGTGTGTGTGTAACTTTATATTTCAAAGTGAAAGAAGCCAAGACATAAATATGAGGCAGGCTGTCTGCTGGACTTGAACGAGATGGCTTTGGGGTAACAATTCCCTGCAGGCATTATCTGCATTATCTGACTTTTCTGGACCCGTAACTCTCCCGTGAGTGAATTAGCTGTAGCAATTGAGTTATAGCTCCCTTCAATTTGTACACAGCATATTGAATGGCCGTTGTAGCCACGTCCACAAGGCTTGCTTGCTGAGCTGTATTCAAGCAGCAAGAACACACATGCAGACACACACACACACACACACACACACACACACACACACACACACAGATGTATAGATATACACACACACAAACTCTGTAGCTGGAACACTCAGGAAACCCAACTCAGACTTTGAGGAGCTCTCCACCATCCTCACATGGGATCGTCCACAGATTATAGCTTTCAAATTCTTGTTATTTTTTGAAGACAATATATATATATATATATAAACTACATATACAGTATATGCCACAGACAGAGCAAGCATTTGTTGTAGCTCTGCACTACGCATTTTAAACCCCAGAAGATGAAAAACTCTGTGTTTTCTTAATCATAGAAGTTTACAAAAAGGCAATTTTATCACTTGAATTTAACCTTTAACTATAACGGTTTTGATTTATTTACTCACAGCTATTTGTTCTTGTTTATGATGTTAAACTACATATTTCTTGTACATATTAGGATTCTGTAGCCAAGACTTTCTTCCTTACTTTTATACTTCATTCAGAACATTTTGTAATGAGTGACATGCATTTGCCTAATTTTTCTGACATGCTTTTTTCCGACATCAAGAAATAAGGGTCATTTGAACCAAAATGAAACTAATCGAACTAAAATTAGATGAAACACTCAAATGTGCATTTAAATTCAAATACTGAAATGAGATACTGAAATTTGTGAAATACTGAAAGGCACATTGATGTAGGCTAGGTTAAGCAGTGCTTCTAAAAAACAAAAGCACTTCAGCAACCTGTATGCCTATAATTTAGTTTTTATACCATTAGTGTTGCTGTACTTGAGCACTGTATTGCTTTCACTTTGTTTATTCTGTAGCCCCATGAACGATATATTCACAGCATTTATATACATGTATGTTTAGATATACTCTCTTGCACAAACAGGCTCCTGGATCTGGCCCAAACAACCCCTTGTACAGCTACTCAATGCCCTTACTCAGCAGTAGATTGTTTTCATAATAAGGGCCAAAATGCTATTTCAGTCAATAACAAGTCATTCTCAGATATCCAAAAAGCATCTGAGTAAAAGCCACCTGTGTTTTTTTTTACCATTGAAATTTAAATGTAAGCAATGACCCTATTTACCTTCTGAGAGGCCTCGGACTTTTGTAAATATTTGCACCAGCACTAAACCAGTGTGACATGGCATTTTGAAGAGGTCTGATACATTTCTCTCCAGCACATTAAACATATAGGGTGAGAGGTCTATCTTCATCTTGCTAAGCATATCAGAGAGAGAGAGAGAGAGAGAGAGAGAGAGAGAGAGAGAGAGAGAGAAAATCACACTCCTCAACATCTGCACCAATAAGTCAACCTATTAGTTCTCAAACAAGCTTGTGAGCAAGAGCGGATCAAGGGCTACTGCTGAAGACCCACAATGGAGAGAAAGGGAGGAAGGAATGAAGGGGTGACTTGGGTAAATAGGACAAGAGATGGATTTGATGGATACCATATGTCTTTTACTGAAGAGGTTGTGTACTCAAAGAAAGCTATTAATTTAATGATAAGTTCTTAATCATCCATCCATCCAATGATACTCCAACCTTTGAGATGACTATAAATCTAAAAAGAGCAACATGTGTATGTGTATGTAGGTGCAGATAATGTGCTATGGATATTATGTGTATGTAGGTGCAGATAATGTGCTATGGATATTCCATTCTAATTGAAGAAGATAAAAAATAACATCAAATGATTAAATGAGTGTGATAAAAGGCCAAATTTGCATTCATTTACACTCGGAGATGAGAACGTCTAAAGTGAAGAAATACAGAGTGATGTACAGAAAGCCATGAAGAATGAATGTTGAGGTTCACCCTCAGCTATACACAAACATGTCAGGCTTCATAAATTTAATGTGGGAAAGTAAAAGGGAGAGCAACTCACTTGCAGGAGAGCTGATTTATACCACTGATGAAGTAACACTCGCCGTTGTTCACACAGTATCCCTTCTCTGTCTCGTTGCATCTTCTTTCGTGGCCTGAGCCTGTTGGTAACGCTGTGGTTACTGAGAAAAGACAAACAATTATCGCGTTAGCATCACAACACCAGCGCAATTGTACGGGCAGGTCTCGGCAAAGCGCTCTGACGGAGGTCTCTGCTGAGAAAGTCATAATTTTTGAGGGAAATAAAATAAGCAGCCTTTGACACAGTGGCCTATCTGAAGAGATAACATTCATTACATCATGCGGTTCGTGTTAGTTGTGCATAATGGCCATCTTATCCCGTCAAGCAGCCTATCTAAACAGCTTAATAAAAACAGCCATTCACTTCACAACAATGACCTCTTAGTCGCCGTCACAAATCTCCTCGCCATCTCAACAGCCCTGATGGCGTCTCAAGATGCTCAATGTGAAAATATAAACATTTCCGTAAGAGAGAGTACAAGAACACTCTATGTGCCTCGGTTGATTTAGAATTCATGAATGGCTTAATGTCTTGCTGTATTAGAGCAGCTCTTCATACTGGAGTATAAGATGTACACTCAGTTCTGTCTGCTTAGAGAGATAGATAACATTACACACAGATTTCACTTTGGAACATTCTTATTTATATACATAGAAAGGGTTCTACTTGGAACCCTCTCTGATGGGGAAACCCTTTGTTGTATGGTTAGACCTTCCAAGTCAAACTGACGTGCCAGGCATTTTTAGTTTATACAAAGTAGTGCTTCTAAAACAAAAGAGCACTTCAGAAATCACTATATAATGGTGACTATTATATCACTATATATTATTTTAGTTTTTGTACCTGAAATCTTTGCTCCAGACCACGTCTTCAAGAAGCAGTGTGTCATTTTTAGAGCCTGCTTCTGCTCATAAGGTCAATGCCAATTGCAATGAACGCAATCCCCTTCTCCCCCATCAACTACATCCCCATTGTTAAAAAACAGTACAACTCATAAGCTTTAATTTAAGTTTCTGGTCAGGAAAATTTTAAATAAAACCCTGAAACTAAGAAACTGGCTGAATCCACTGCACGATAATAAGGAGTTTGATCATAAACATCTTTGCTTATATAATAACTCATGGTTTAGAAATGTCTTAACATTACAGATGTTTAATGCACCTTTAATTCCTGGAAAATCTTAATGTATACGTGTACAAAGGAGTCATTAGCAAAGTTTAATACAAGCTTCCAAGCTTGTGCTTCACTTCAGAAATAGCTATAGCAGCTGTTGCTATAATAGCTAGTAGAGGAGAGCTGTATCAGCTGGAGTAGCATGCTTACTGTATAAATTCAAACAACTCTGCATATTACAATTAAACTAATACAGAAATTAAAACACATATGCTGCTTTTCTATGAAGCGGCTAGATGGAAAATGAATACAGTACAATACAGTAAGCAGGTCTACAAAAGAGCTGTGTGATGTGATTAAGCCGGAATAAAACACCGGATGCTTTTGCAGGGATTTTGTTACAAGTACACGGTTGAACTTTACATATCTGTCTATGGCTTTCATCCAAAAGCTTCTCTCATGGGGCACATGTGTGACTGTTGAATTGAAACAAGAAACAAGTAATGACTGACAGTGGAAGTCGTTTCCTCTTGGCACGTACCAGTGCCATTTATCAACTATTGTGTTGGGGCAAGAACAGAGATTATCATAGCAGCACAAAGCTATTACTCTGTTTTCCAAATCTGTGATTGTTGAAGAACAAACTGTATGGGGAATATATTCTCTAATGATTCACAGCCCAAGTGTTCGTGCAGCTGCATACTCTCCCAAATGTGTGTGAACATGGTGTGAAATTATACTATAATAATTACAGAAAGTGTCATGACCACAGCCACAGACCTGCAAAACGGATAAGACAAGTATGCACATGCAAACCCACACACCCTCAGACACACACACACACACACACACACACACGCACACACACACACACACACGCGCACACACACACCTTATCCAGATCAAAGCTTTATATTTTCTACCCAGAAAGCAAAAAAAAAAATTCCCAGTAAATGACACTCTTTGCTCGAGAAAGGTGATGCGTCTTAATGAATCATGTGAAACATGAACATACGTGCCAAAGAGGGGTCTCTAATTTCATTCATCTTTTATTCCCAGAAAAAAAAGCCAGTAAAAGTCTGTCCCTGTGAAGCTGTGAAGGCTGTCAGATATTAAGTCTTCACAAAACTCTTCTCCAGCTCCAGACATTAATCAGCTTGAATTTTCCTTAAAAAAAAAGACTCTTGTTGCACATGGATGAGTGAAAATGAGCAACAGCCCGGAATATGACGGGAACTGAGCTCAGCACAATGTATCCTGAGGCAAGGCAGCCAGACAGCAAAGCCACTCAGAAATCCAGTGAAGAACAAAATGCACTGGTATTCTCTCTTCTTCTTTTTTCTCTAAGTGAATAAAGTAGTGACAGGGTTGTACTCACGGTGGAGAAATGACTAGCCTCCCGACAAGAGAAACTCATCATGGACTCACAACAACCAGTGCACATCTGACTCACATGGACCATGTGACTGACAATGAAGGAGAAAACTCAGCAGGGGTTTTAATTCTAGTGTTTACTCCTCATGCTCATGGTGTGACAAATGCTCCTGTCTTTCTGACTTAGTATATGCACCTGCTGTTTGCTATAAAAAAAAACAGTATATTTCTTTCTTTTTTTTTTATCAATACATAGCCATTATATATACAGTTGCAATCAAAATTATTCAACTCCCTTTACAAATCAGCTTTATTGTCAAAATGTACAAACTTCTGAACAAATCAGACAAAAGCAATTTAAATAGTTCAACACAACAACTGCTTCAAATGGTTGATTCGAGCCGTGAGTCAGCAGAGTGAACAGCAATGGACTGAGCACATGGCCCAGTGTGCTGGAGCTGGAGATGCTGTTCCCAATCTGATCTGACTGAGGTCTCCAAGTCATTAAGTCCAGGATCTAGTTGCAGATGGATTCAGCTTTCCAATAGATTCAGCTTTCCAATCAGGTGCTGAGGAATGATTGTGTTGAATGCTGAGCTGAAGACTATGAACAGCATTTGAACGTAGGTGTCCTTTATGTGCAGGTAGGTGAGGGCCAGATGGCATCATCCATTGAGTGGTTGGGTCGATACGCAAACTGCAGCGGGTCCAGTGAGAGGGCAGCAGGGTTTTGATGTGCCACATAACGAGCCTCTCAAAGCACTTCATACCGTCTGTGAGGAAGCTGAAGCTTGGGCGTCATTGGACCTTCCAACAGGACAATGATCCCAAGCATACCTCAAATTCCACCAAGGCTTGGTTCCAGAAAAAGTCCTGGAAGATTCTACAGGGCCATCACAGTTTAAGATGCTTTTCTGCTCAACACGGTTGTAAAGAGTGGTTATTTTTTTGCTACCATAGCCTTCCTGAAGTGTTTTCTGTAAAAAGATGTCCTAAAAGTATTTTCTGTAAAACTGTTTTCCCACCATATCATTTAAGAGTTCAAAATAAATAAATTTAAGATTCAAAATAAACAAAACAGGTTATGGTTTTCAAATGATAGCTTAAAAGCTTTTTGCAGAAATCCAGTTCTTATCACTGAGTTTTACACAAACTATTCATTTTAGAGTCTTATAAGCACAGTATGTCTTTACTAGTTTATTTTTCTACTTTAATATAAAGGTATATACTTGAAACTAGGGTAAGAGTTAGTGTTATCATCTTTCTGCATCTGTGCTTTACTATATATATAATAAAACAACTACTGTATACTTATACTATATTAAATATAACAACATGTCTGAACACCTAGATTTTCAATTAAGTACTTGGATAAATGCACTATAGTTTATAAAAGTTAACTGCTTCACACAACAAAACACCTTTAATCGAGTCTGTCATCCATTTATGCTAAGCTTCTGGCTGGGGAGTTGTTATGCCACTCAAACATAAAGAAATACCAAGTGACTAAAAAGCTGAAAACAAATCATTCGTGAAACCTCAAACAACTTCCTCAGTGATTTACAGGTATGTGACTTTTTACAGAACAATTTCACTGAGACATGTACACCTCACCTCAAATGTCAACAACAGAAGGACTCGATAACAGCACACTAAAAAGTGTAGATGAGAACTTGATGGCCTAAATGTTGGGTATGTTACTCGAAAAAAGGAATCCACTACAGATTGCTAATTACTACTTTGAAAATTATAATCTAAATGCACTTATATAGCGCTTTTATCCAAAGCGCTTTACACTGTGTCTCATTCACCCATACCAATGGTAGCAGATCTGCCATGCAAGGTGCTAACTTGCCATCGGGAGAAACTTGGGGTTCAGTGTCCTGCCCAAGAACACTTCGGTATGTGGAGTCACATGGGCCGGGAATCGAACCGCCAACTCTACGATTAGTGGACAACCTGCTCTACCACCTGTGCCACAACCGCCCATCTGATTACATTAATGATTTCTGCATGTAAAACAAAATGAGATTATTAATTACTTTATTTTCAAGCTACTTTCAAATCCTATCAAACCTACAAAAATACACTACAAAGTGAAACTCATAGCTCTTTCAGTAATTTTAGCACACGTCAATGTATGACATGATCAGAAAAGGTTGGATTTATCATAAAACTTGCCTCAGGTGTTGTCACTGTTTGTAGGATGACCAGACTGATAAAATATAAATCTTTTCTAACTGGGTTAGTTTGGTGTCACTAGTCAAGGGGAGGCATAGCTAAGCTATCATTGAATGGGTTTAGCTGCTACAGTGGCATGCAAAGTACATTATCTTTCTTTATGCTCTGCTCAGACCATGTTCATGTAAACTGGAACTCATATAGACTTACACACAGATTTACACACCTTGTTTTCCTGCTCAGCATTAGAGAATGTTAGTGTTTCAGTTTCAACCCTTTTACTGATTTAAAAAAAAAAATCAGCATATATCAATATTTCCTCACACTGACTGAGCAAATGTTTGGCAGAATTGAGAAAAAATCTTCGGGGGAAAACGTGATTTATTTTATTAATGCATTTTACTTAATATTGTTTTCCTGACAATAAATTTGTAAAGCAAGTAACGTAATTTTATTGATATTTACATAAATTTTAAATGTAATGCATGACATTACTGCATTATCAGAAAAAGTCATTAGATCTTAGTACTCTATGATAATTATCCTCCTTTCCTTTATCCGGTCTGTCTTCGCCGGCCATGAGGTCTGCCGATCCTGGGCAAGCCCCCCCCGCGGAGGCCCCCCATCCCTGTCATCGTCACAGTTGGGATCAGACCTTAGCTTGCAAGGCCACTAGGTCTGTGCCTACAATCACACCCACGTTCACGGACAATTTAGACACACGAATCATGCATGTCTTTGGACTGGGGGAGGAAACCGGAGTACCCCGACGCACGGGGAGAACATGCAAACTCTGCACACACACGGCCCTGGCGAGACTCGAACCCCGGACCCTGGAGATGTGAGGCGAACGTGCTAACCACTAAGTCAAGTATTAAGTATCATGTTTTAAAATCTGATTCTCACTTTCACTAGGCTCCTTCTGTCACATGTTGCCACCAATCAGTAACATAAGCGCTAAGATTTGGCTAATGTTTGAATTATATAATAATTACCCTACTATTAACTTGCTTCCTAGTGATTTTTGTTAAATTTGCTATTTGAATTAAATAATAGTTATCCTGTGGTAGCTAGAGTCAATTCATGTACAGGTTTACAAAATATAACAGCTTCATTTGAGCTTTTTTGCCAGCAGACAGTTGTAAATAAATAATATAATACTTCAACATCAGCTAACTTACTAGCAAACTTATTAGCTAGATTCTGAAGACAAATAGCTGGTTCTGGTGAGGTAAAAATGAGATAAATGAGTACACATAGTACTGTGATTAGATAGCTAGTGTAGTTTATATTATTAAATTAGGATGTGCCAATCCTGTTTTAGATGTACTGTGTGGACAAGTCTATTTTTCACCCAGGTGTAAAGAGACATGATATGATAGGAGAAATAAACAACCATCATACCTACAGTATATACACCTATAAAGTTTCCTTCTTTAGCTTTGCACTGGATTTCTTAAAGCTAATGCTGCTAACCAGGAATGTTAATAGGCTATCATTGTGCAAAGTGTTTGCCTACAATGGGGGTAAAAAAGTATTTGATCCCCTGCTGATTTTGTACGTTTGCCCACTTACAAAGAAATGATCAGTCTATAATTTTAGTGGTGGGTTTATTGGAACAGTGAGAGATAGAATAACAAAAAATCCAGAAAAACATGTAAAAAATGTTATAAATTGATTTGCATTTTAATGAGGGAAATAAGTATTTGACCCCTCTGCAAAATATGACTTAGTAATTGCTTTTCATTTTCAATGCCCTGGCTGAGGGAAGGAGGTTCTCACCCAAGATTTGACGGTACATGGCCCCGTCCATCATCCCTTTGATGCGGTGAAGTTAATAATTATCAATTTGTATAGCGCTTTTTTACAATGGTACATTGTCTCAAAGCAGCTTTACAGAAATATCATTTTTACATTTACAAGCGACTTACTAATGAGATCACATTCACACACCAATGGT